>JAQISU010000278.1:8177500-8442547 GCA_029339505.1 Unio delphinus
CCTGGCCCTCCTTATATTGTCTTGCATCATGATCTTTTCATATCTGCTTTTACTTAGACATCACACAAACACATGCTTAATCACATCGACGCATATAGTAACAAACATCGTTCAGAATTACACTTGCACAAATGCCAACGTGTTTTGAAATTGTTTGTTTGTTGGTGTCGTTTTATCTTTAAAGTAAAGATTTTACCTTGCTCAAATTGTTTCAAAAAGAAATGAAAGTCATGAAAAATGTCAGCTGGTAAAATCAAAATACAAATTTCACATTGACTCTAAGGTTTACTTTCTCTTAATATCATCAGCTATTACTATGTCGCTGTGGTATCATAAATTTCCGTGTTCCATAGGTTAAAACACATTTATATATTTGGTGTGATTTGGGAGTTTTTATTCAAAACGTGATTGGGGTTGGTTCTATTCCACAAACAATTTCTAAACGTGCTGAGTATCGGACCAGTCATAGAAGATTTTTGTTTAATTAGGATTTTTAACGTAGCTTGAACAATTTTTCAGTCATATCGCTTCGATAGCTGCAGTGAGTCACTTTATTGTGATGTCTAGCATTGGGGCATCATGCCGCAGACATGTTGCATGATGTCCCACCAAGTCACATTATTCTTACACCAGGCCTACCAGTCATAACACCAACGTCTTAATGCTTAGCGACAAGCGAGGCAGCTGTTAGTACCATTTTTTCAGTCTTTGGTATGACCCAGCCGGGGATCGATCTCACGACCTCCAGATTTCGTGAGATACGCTCTAACCACTAGGACACCGGTGCGGTTACATTTATAGAAGTGCCAAATGTGCTAAATTGCCTCTGTTATCTTTTTGCTAAAGGTGTCTTTATCTTTATCACTTAAACAGGTAATATTTCTTAAAAGAAATCTAAAATTACAGCTAATCAGTCCTGTATCTGTTGTAAAAAGTTTAGCTAAAACAAGAGAGTTGGCCCATTTAACTTCACGAATTGCACACTCTATCTGCCTGGACCAAGTTTCATGTGTAAAATTTTTTTTTTTTTTTGTATCTTGGTTTTACAAGGTCTTAATAAATAATTATATTCCTTTTGATTATACTAAGGAGTGAAATTTTATCCAAAATTAAATTAAAACTGTTACCACTTACAAAAAGGAAACTTTAAATTATCATTTTTAACACAGATTGGGATAAGAGCAAATTACTGGAATGATATCATTGGATTTTGCTTTGATGTCATCAAACGTAAGTGAAAACCTTTTGCATAATTGACGTTGAATAGTAGAACATCATTTGTTTTCCAGATTATTCAGATAGTAGAATTCGCCAGAATTTCTACTTAAGTTCACATATTATTTCCAGAAAATGGTAATTGCGTCTTAAGTCAAGTATACGGGAATCTTTTTTTGTTCATCTAAGGCTTATTCAATATTCCCTTCCTTGCGTTTTGCGTTGAGTTCACTCCATGCGTATTTAGCTCAGAGGACATTCACGGTGACAATAATGGTCCAATAATTATTCAGACGCCAGAATGAGTAAGAATTTCATATGCTGTGTGAATTTGCTATTGTTTGACGTAGATGGGATAAGTGTGAAATGAGTGCAACATACGATTGGTCATATTCCATCTGTGTCGTCAAATCTTTATAACAATCGAAATTAAGCATTCGCCAGACACTACGTTTTCAGCACCTATACTCGCGTGGGGTCTACGATATATTTGGATCAGAATAGATTGTCTCATAGCAGTCTCTTTAAACTTAATTAAGAACACTTATTACAATTGGCGAGATGTCTTGTATTAATTAAGAACACTTATTACAATTGGCGAGATGTCTTGTATTAATTAAGAACACTTATTACAATTGGCGAGATGTCTTGTATTAATTAAGAACACTTATTACAATTGGCGAGATGTCTTGTATTAATTAAAAACACTTATTACAATTGGCGAGATGTCTTGTATTAATTAAGAACACTTATTACAATTGGCGAGATGTCTTGTATTAATTAAGAACACTTATTACAATTGGCGAGATGTCTTGTATTAATTAAGAACACTTATTACAATTGGCGAGATGTCTTGTATTAATTAAGAACACTTATTACAATTGGCGAGATGTCTTGTATTAATTAAGAATACTTATTACAATTGGCGAGATGTCTTGTATTAATTAAGAACACTTATTACAATTGGCGAGATGTCTTGTATTAATTAAGAACACTTATTACAATTGGCGAGATGTCTTGTATTAATTAAGAACACTTATTACAATTGGCGAGATGACTTGTATTAATTAAGAACACTTATTACAATTGGCGAGATGTCTTGTAATTTGCGTTGCTGTGTAAGAAACTACCGTTTTTGGGGTATTATCATATCCCTCATAACGACTATTCTCATCGTAGGACTAAACAGTTATTAGTAAGTGCATATTAAATGCTACTGGCAACATTTTCAATGACTAAAATAATTAAACTATTCAATGTTTATAACTCGAAACATTAAGGAAATGTTTCACGTATCGAACTCAAGAAAACGGAATGTAATTACCTACTCGGAACAAGAGATAACATATATATTAAAATTCCGTGTAGACAAAGCAATATGATATCGTAATACGTAGCGAAAACAACACAGAAAGAACTTACTTTTTTAGACAGGATGATCCCGGCCCCTCCTCCTAGGTTATACATATCTCCATCATAAGTCCCTTTAGTTGCGTAGGATGCAGACCGATTCCCGCTGATAACGATACTAAAATCTATGTACTGTCCTACTTCACGTACTGTTTCTTTGCAGGTGATACCCGGTGATCCACAAAATTTCCAGTTCATGATGGTGAAGATGAATTTCACATTTCCAACCTTGCAAAATAAGATCAGAAAACAATGTTATTCTCTCGATTCTGTTATCGATTAAAAGATGGCGCGAATACATTGAGGAATTTCTAGAATGTATCCCGGTCTCATGCGCTATGCATCTGAAAAAATTGCTGAAACAGTGAACTACAAGATTCATGGAACATACGCATCATTAGGAGAAATATAGTGTTTGTGTGTGTTTATTAAGATACCATAGATATATAGGCAGCATAGCGTCTAGAAATATTACCTGATTAGGTCACTGAATGCATCCAAATGCATTTTTGTAGTCAAGAAATCGAAACCTTGTTCACTGAGAATAACCTTCAAACAAATTGTTACTCTCTGTGAAGTAAATGAACGTCCACTTTAATTTTCCTTTGTTAAATAACTCTCTGCCATCTTGTTTGTTTTTAACTTTCCACTGTGTCAGTATTGAGAAAAGTAGCGCCTCTGGACATTGTGTTAAATTAGGTCATACGAATATGTAAAATTAGGTGATGTATAATCTATAACACAAGGTCTTAAGAATATATAACATTTGTACATACATTTCTGCACGTATTTGGAATTAATATTCTTTTTTTTTTGTCCGGCTAAAAGATTTCAAGAAATTGCAAAATTTATAATTCGTTCATGCATTATAATGTATATAATGGAGTGGTCTGATTTTTGAAGCGGGTGATTCAAACTTGTATAATGTCATCAAAACAGTCTGTATAAGATTAACTACACATTTTCACCGATTTCATATGAATTAATATTTTGTTATGATAACTTTCTTTTTTTGCATCATTTTGGAAAACTTAAAAAAATGTTTTTGCTCTGACAACACAATTAAATGCTCTAAAATGTTTAAGCTCTAACATGAAATTGCATGGATATTAAAGTTTGAATCATGCAATTGTCTTTGAAAGATTTATATGGTGTGCATGGTTTAACGATCTCCAAAAATTAAAATTTTGCCTGACTTGAAGAAAAAATATCCCCTACTTCAGATTGCGATAGACGTTTCAATCGTTTTTAACATATGCATGCCACAATAATCAACTTATATGATATTTATAAGTGCACAATGACATTCAGCTATGAGGAAATTGCTGTCTTCCTTACCTTGATGTTCGTTGTCTCGTTGGCATCAGTGATATTGCCACTCTCTTTAAAGATGTAAATAGTTGTCAGCAGAGTGGCGGTGACTGGTGCCAGATTGACAGTGAATTTACACATAGTAGCAGCAATATTTTGGTACTGAACATCTGTTGCATTGCTGAAAGAGAAAGGCCGGTTCGCAAAGGTGCTGATGGTATGAGGCGTGGCCCCATTTTTTCCAACACTGCTCCCGTTAGAGTCTTTCTCCTTTATTTCGGTGAACTGTAGTTTAACAGCATTTGGATCCGCATCTATATTCATGGTGTTGCCAACCGCTATTTTCCCAGACTTTACCAGAACCGTGACGTAGACGCCGGTGTAGTTAAATACTTGGTCAGCAATGACAATAGAGAAAGCGAACAACAGAAGAATGTGACAGCCTCCTTGCATTTTATTCACTTTTCCTTTCCAGATCTTTCTCGAGAGGAAGATTGCACGAACCTCGTTTCAGACAAAAGCAAACAAACTGATAATCTAAGACATCGAACAATCTGTTCAATAGATATGAAGATTAAGAAAGCACAGCCTTAGGGAAACTAGAGAATATATATTTTCATATAGGTAATTTGCATATACAAGGGCATTGACAAGTGAAAGATTAGATCTGGATTGACCCATTTCCATAAATTGTGTGTCATGCATTGAGTTGACGTCCACATGAAAACAAACACGATATTTAGTTGCTGACGTTTTCTTTGAAGCTGAAAATACCAAGAAGAAAATAATCACATTTAAACGTATGAAATGTACAAAGTCTAATTGAAAGAAAGACAAAGGGACGACCACCAATTTTGCCCACGTGACTAAAATTGGCATCCTGATTTAGATGTGAAAACAAGATGCAGATGTTATTTGTGTGTGTGTGTGTGTGTGTATGTGTGCGTGTGCGTGTCCATGTATATGCGTGTCTGTAGATTCAGGTGGGATCACGGGTGACATGTATGTTTGTGTTTACTGTTAGGTGTGTGTGTCTGTGCTAAATTAGGTGTCATATTTATGCAACAGTATGCAGTGGAAATAAAAAACACCCGATGTTTATAAGAATGAAGTGTCACGTTATGCTGTTGATATAATGACTACAAATATGAGAAGTATCATTATGTCCGAAGGTAATTCATTTCAAGATTGTGTCATAACAAATATACACACACCGAATCAAACATATTTTTAAAAAAAAAATTTGGAATGTTTTACATTATCAGAATGCTCAGATTTATCTATCTTGAAATTAAACAGATCGATAAAATGATTGAAGAGTCTTCAGTTATTCACATTTTTCAAATAAATCAATAAATAACCATAAAAGAGATTATTTTACATTGCACATGTGCTTATTTTAGCATTTTGCAACGTTTCTGATTTTCCAATTTATTTATAATTCTGCAGGGACCCCATTTCAAACAGACTACATTTTCGTAAATCATGCAGATGTTATATGAGTTTCGTTTTGCAAACATTAATTAAAACAGACATAATTCTCACCTTTTGCCTCAAATCATTCTCGCATCGATACCTAATCATCCATATGTCGACAATTTGATAAAAGTCATCATCGCTAGGGGCAAAAAATTCATTGTATTTCAGGTCGAACAATGACATATCTAGGATGACTGCGATGCAATCACCAATACTGACGTACAGGTAAGTGCTTCTATATGTTTGTGGTGTAATACACACCCATTTCTTAATTCAAAGATCATCTATGTCAACATTGTTCTGGAGACTGAGGTTAGATCAACCGTTGAATATGACTATTTTGATATATATATATATATATATATATATATATATATATATATATATATATATATATATATATATATATAATAATAATAATAATAATAATAATAATAATAATAATAATAATAATGAGGACTTTGGATAGCGCCTAATTTATTAAAGCTCTAAGCGTTTTACACCATCTATAATGATATGACTACACTACAGAAAAACAAATGACAAAAACAATGAAACTGGAAAACATAAAAAAACATGATGAAAACATTTAAGATACAAAACATTATTAGGTCTCTAATTTTGTCCCTGCAGTCGCAACGGGTGAGTTTTAAGAGCACTTTTAAAAGAGACTACTGTGTCTCTGTGCCTAATTTCAATGGGCAATTCGTTCCACGTCGCCGGGCCCTGGTA
The DNA here is from genome assembly GCA_029339505.1 of Unio delphinus. NCBI lineage: Eukaryota > Metazoa > Mollusca > Bivalvia > Unionida > Unionidae > Unio > Unio delphinus. The sequence continues at coordinate 8,183,648 of JAQISU010000278.1, forward strand.
TGCAAAAGAACGTTGTCCATATGACATGGTTTTCACAGTGGGAACAATACGATTGTCAGAAGAAGAGCGTAAAGTATCTTGCTGGTGTATACACATGGGTGAGGCTGGATAGGTATGTTGGACTGGAGTCTGTCAGTGAAATATAGCACAGAGAACAAATTTTGTGTTTGATTTTGTATCGAATTGATAGCCAGTGTAGGGTACAGAGCAGTGGTGAGGTGTGTTCTGATCTAATAATCTAAATATGATCTATGCAGCTGTGTTTTGAACTTATTGAAGTTTCTGGAGTAAATATTGTGACAAACCAAATAGAATTGAGTTACAATAGTCCAGTCTTGAAAGTACTAATGAACACATAAGTGTTTTAGTTGCATCAACAGAAATACATTTGCAAATGGAACTGATGCGTCTCAGTTCAAGATATGCAGCCTTGCATATATTCGTGACATGTTGGTGCAATGTGAGAGTACTGTCCAGAGTAACACCTAGGTTTCGTACTGACTGTGAGAATATAATGTTGGTGTTGCTGATATTTATTGTCTGAGGTAAAGGATGTGAACGAGAAAGTCTTTGTGTTTTGGTCAGAATAGATCAGTTTTATCATCATTCATCTGCAGCTTGTTACATGTCATCCATGATTTCACATCAGAAATGTACCTCTCTACTCCATGGATGGTAGCATCAACTTCAGTTGGGTGGCTAGACTTCTATATTTGGGTGTCATCAGCGTACAATTGTTGAGACATCGGGTGATGCTCTATGACACTTGAGAGCGGCTGAGTGTATAGAATGAAGAAAACATATCCAAGAACAGATCCCTGTGGAATACCACAACATATATGTGAACTGGGCTGGAATGTATTCCATTTGCAGATATAATTTGTGTCCTGTTCACTAAGTAGGACTTGAACCACTGTAAGGCTATCTTCTGAATGCCAAATACATGCTGGAGACGGTGAAGTAATATATCATGGTCTATTGTCTCTAATGCTGCAGATAAATCCAGGAAAGTGAGGACTGTAATCTTTCAGCTATCCAAAGCAGAGAGAATGTCATTAAATACTTTCAGAAGAGTAGTTTCCGTACTGTGGCAAGGGCGATATGCAGACTGTACATTGCTAAAAAGACTGTTTGAATTAAAATGAGATATAAGCTGGGTTAAAACAACCTTTTCTAAGATTTTTTTTATATGAATGGGAGATTAGAAACTGTGCGGTAGTTCTTTAAATCGTTATGGTCAAGTCTTGGTTTCTTCAGCAGAGGCTTTACGATGACAGTTTTGAAAAATGATGGGAATTCCCCCGATGAGAGAGAGACATTAATAACATCAGTTAGTGAAGGCAATATTGGGCCTAAGCACTCAAGCAGTAGTGATGTCTGAAATGTGTGAAGTTCACAAAATTTTGGTGCACTCTTCATAACGATTGTCCATACTAAATCAATAGAAACAGGTTCAAATGCTTCTAATGGATGTCGCTGAAATTCTGCATCATAACTGTATGGTGACGAGTCAGTTGAATTTGTGCAGTCAAGCGAATCTCTAATGGTTTGCACTTTGTCACGGAAGAAATTAGCAAATTGGTCTGGAAGGTCTACTGGAGAGAAAGTAGTTGGAAGTGGTGTACATTTCTTCCTTGACGTTAGTTTGTTAGTTATCTCGAAGTTCTCTTTGCAGCTATATATCAACCATGTCTAAACTACCAGTTCTTGTATAGTCAGAGTATAGGATTACATGTCTTGAATTCGTTCTAGTAGAGTCAGACTACAACATTACATGGCTTGAATTAGTTCTATATATACGACGTCATGTAGTGAATAATATTCCACATGGTTCTGACACTATCACAATCACCTTGGAAGATTGGTTAGCTATTTTGGTACTTGTGTATGTGAATTTCACAGATGCAGCGACATGACAGCAATGAAAATGAAATTGTTCAGATTTTGTAAATTGTTCATATTGATCGATTTAAGAGGGGCAACAATTTAGAATGGACTCAGATATGCAATTTCCACCCTCTGCAACAGAGTCATGCTTTCGATTTTGAATTTACAAAATATCCTTTTGAAGTCAATTGCATCCACCATTTTCGGCCGATGTGCAATGCACAGTTGTTTTACGTAATTATTAAGTTTGCATGACATATTAAGGGAGGCAATTCAGGATATCGATTTCGGTAGGATAAAGTACTGAACTATCTGATTGATCCGCCAAGGTGCATACATGTTGACATACGCGAACTTCGGCTTGCAAAGATGTATCATGACAAAGTGATACAAGTTGCTCATAATTTAAAGAGATGTTTATCATTTGATGAGTACTCACTCACTTACACCCCATCCATCCCACACTTTTCTATGTCTGTTGCCTCTTCCCATGTACCATTTAAGCTAAATCTCTCAATGTTTACCCCTTTATTATTATCACCATATTATGAAAGAAATTATCTGCTAAACCAACGACTTCTGTTTCTAAGGTTGGAAATATTTATTGATCACTTATCGTTTGGTGTGGAAAACATAGATAATGAATCAATCGTGGTTCAAAGCGGTTACATTGCCTGCTATCAGAATAATAGTATACTAAGCAAATTTAATGTTCGGGTTCTTCAAACTGTTGCTCTTGCGTCAGTGACGACACCAGTGCGGTTGTGCATGATAATCTGTTCTGGAAAGTTTCAAATCAATTCCTGTTTTTTGTTTTCATCGCAATTAAGATATTTTCGAGTTTTTTTGACTCAGCGTGATAAGTTTACGCTTATGTAAAAGCTAGGTTTACGTATGCATTCCAGTTGACGCGTTAGAAGCCCACGCAAAACCTAAAACAACAGTGGTGTCTGATGGAATCAAGGCATTACATCTATGCTCGTTGTTACCAGGTTTCCTACATTTGATTTGAGGTACATTGATGTTCCTTACCCTAAGACCATACGAATGATGTCGAACGTTCGTCTATGGCTATTGAGCGGATCATTGAATGCAAACAAAGCTTACGTTTGGTTAACTCAACCTTCGACAAGGGCATTTGAATTATGGAAAATTGTATCATTAGAGTTGTTCTTACGATTACCGTCAATGTGTATTTGGCCTTCAAAGAAACTTACGAATTTCTCTGTAAAGTCTAAGTAATTGAGGGTGGAATCATATATGAGAGCTCCTTTAATCGTTAATATGTGTTTGTTATGATGCAAAGCGAAATTTCAAACTGGTTAGAAACGACAGATCATATACTTGATCTGAAGCGGAGAAAGTCAACTGCGCAGTTCATTTGCCATTGTAGTTTATATATTAGATGAATTTCATGGTTGTTCCTGTCTTTGATAAATATAGACGTACCAGCAGATCTTGTATAGTCATCGCTTTATCGAGCGAGTCCAAAAGTTGTTTAAGGAATGTCAACTTTATACAAACAGGTTAGTTCAGGTAACGTGAACATGCTTTTGGGTGTCGCCGTTAGCTTGGCCGTCTCTTCTTGAAAACAGGGCGCGCAGTCAACTGTTTAATGATTTGGTGTGTCTTGTACACCTGACCCATCATCACAGCGGATGTTTCAGCGACATTTTGTCACTTGTTCTGAAGTTTGTGTGTGTGCGTGTGTGTATGATCAGCAGCGCAAACGTTACATCAGTCGATCCTGTGTTCCTTTATCGTATGGGTCAGCTGTGCTATAACTGGTTGTGGTAATTTGCAGACCATGTGAGTTTGTTTAAACCAGCGCGATGCATGCGTGTCCTAACGAGAAACGTATGTGAGTCTTGGATGACCTTCTCATGCTCATTCCTAACTGCATCCATGAGTATTTACATCGCACAAGATATAACGAAAGGTGGCGAGACTATGCGAATCCATACCACGAAAAATCATAAACATATTTTAATTTTCCTGAATTACTGTATGCACGTGTGTGTATTATTATGTTATTGAGATCAAGGCTGTGGTTTATGTAGGAAACTGCGACGTATTCTCGCGGAGTTGTTTTATTTTATGATTGACTTCGTCTTACAAGGCAATATTATCCTCATTCAGATCACTGTCGACAATAATAGTGACTTCAACGGCTATGGAAGAGAAGTCAGTAGTAGACTATTTGATAATTGGCGACGAATGAGCATTGCCTTTAAGATCCAAGAGTTGATCATAAAACGGCCGATCGTCTGCTGACGATGCATATGTCTACAACCGGTCTCACGTCAACCATCCAAAAATCATGTTCAATAGGTGAATTTTGTCGGAACCAACGGGGATATTAATTTGCGAACTGGGCATGGACACATGTCAACGTGTTTGAGCAGTTTGGGCTTTATCTCAGAAACGTTAATGACGGTTAGAGCATATTCTATATTTAATTTTCGTGATGGTATGATAAATATCATCTATTGTGTCATTCATACCTTGTGCGATGCAGCATATAGCCTGTACTGTAAATCTAGTGCGGGTTCAAACGCTTAATGGTCAGACTGCGATCACTTGAACTTGTATTCAATGTAGGTTTATCATTATGGGAACTCGCAGGCGGAGTTGTCGCTGCTGCGTTAGCAAAGCTACCGGTGCACCGTTTAGCAAATGCCATGGTGAAATGCAGATTATTGCAGGTCTTGTTGATTCTAACAAGTTTCCGAAGCCCACAGAAGCTAATTTATACCGCGTTGAAGCTTCATGTTTATATATATATATATATATATATATATATATATATATATATATATATATATATATATATATATATATATATATATTTGTAACGTAATCTGACACCCTTTGAGACTGGGCAGGGTTTCAAGAAATAACAAACACGCATGTGAGTGACAGTGAAAATGTATTACACACTCACACTAATGAGTAGGAAACACGAAACAAACAAACACATAGGTACATAATATGAATATAAAACAAATAAGTACTTGGATTTGACTACCATATCAAGCTCATGTAGTCAAATGCTAATATCTGGAATTCATTTTGTCAAACACTGTTGTTACAAACTTCGTCAGACACTACTGTTACAAAATTCATGTAGTCAAACACTACTGTCATTACATTCATGTAGTCAAACACTACTGTCATTACAAAATTCACGTAACCAAACACTACTGACATTACAAAATTCATGTAGTCAAACGCCACTGTTATTACAAAATTCATGTAGTCAAACACTACTGTTATTACAAAATTCATGTAGTCAAACACTACTGTTATTACAAAATTCATATAGTCAAACACTACTGACATTACAAAATTCATATAGTCGAACACTACTGTTATTACAAAATTCATATAGTCAAACACTACTGTCAATCATTTAGTCGATATCACCATAGGTGGATCTAGTGTTGACTCGGACCGCTACCCGGCACGGTCACTCCCGCCTTCCAGACGTGTACCTACACATGGGCACTGAACGGGTGTTTTAACATCGTAATGGTGCACCATACATCTCCATATTCACACGCTCATCCGGCTATTCATACCCAGTAACCTGAATATGGAAAAGAAACAACATTCCGAATAGTCTGGTTTAATTGTATCTACTTTAAAATATATGATGGTTACCAATAGGTTAATATACCCCTCTCCCGAAATATGACGTAGGAATGGTATGCCATTAAAATAGAAATACGATATACTAATACATTAATACATACATAGTATGTTCAACATTAGTCACAGTAGCGACCAGATAAAAATTATCAACAGGAGTATGCACATGTGTCCATATCCCTGTTAATAATCCGAGTCGTATCATCTCGCTACCAAATTGCATAGGTCATACCCTCTTAATAAATTTAATTACAAGTACGATAAAATAACGTAACCACATACTACAACATTTAACGTTTTTTTGCGAAACTGAATATTTGTTGTAAACAAGAAAAAGAGTTGATTAAAAATATACAACTCACCCAACTCTTTGGCTCAAACAAAATGAAATGGCAATCTCGTACGACAGCTAAATACATTTAGAAATCTCTCTAGTGACAAACCCCTTCAAGGTTTCTACATTATATATACATATATATATATATATATATATATATATATATATATATATATATATATATATATATATATATATATATATAATATATATATATAGAGAGAGAGAGAGAGAGAGAGAGAGAGAGAGAGAGAGAGAGAGTCGTGCACATTGATACATAACGCGCACGTGCCGCTCAAGCAATTAAGGCGTGACGCGATACAAAGAAAAAGTATATTTAAAAAATATTATGGTGCACGAAACACGACAGCAAGGTAATAATCAAATAGATTGTGGTCTAACGGGGCCATATCGGGCATTTCGCAATACACCTTCCACCCTTCAGAAAAGTATACCTACCTTGTAAGACTACGAAATCACACGATATGGTCAACGGAATGGTTCAACTTCTGCTGAGATAATCTGCACCTACATTTTCCGTGCATTTTATGGCTTTAATCCGGAATTTGCCAGGTTGTAAAGACAAGGCCCATCGCATCAACCGTGAATTATTAATTTTGGCCTTATTGATGTAAAGTAGAGGTTGATGGTCGGTTTCCAAATTGAATTCTCGGCCATGGAGGTAGGTTTGGAATTTATCTATTCCCCAGTCTACTGAAAAACACTCTTTTTCTATCACCGAGAAACTGTTTTCCCTCGGAAGAAATGTCCTGCTGGCAAAGGCGATTGGGAGTTTGGTTCCATCCTGTTCCTTTAATAGTACCGCCCCATGTCCTATCTCTGAAGCATCGGTTCTCAGAATGAACTCTTTGTTTACTTCTGGCAATTTCAGTATGGCGGCGTTTTGTCAGCAGCTTCTTCAAGGTATTAAAACCTCTATCCTGATTTTCACCCCACTGAATCTTATTTGGTTGTCACTTTTTGGTCAGGTCCGTTACAGGACTGGCAATGGCCGCGAAATTAGGGATGAATTTGCGATAATACCACGCTAGCCCAATAAATGACCTAACTTGTTTCTTTGACTCAGGTGGTGATGAATACTTGATTGCTGCAAGTTTCTTGGGGTCGGGTTTCAACTCGTTAACCCTCCCAACTACGTGTCCCAAAGATTCTAAACTTCCATGCCCCACGTTGTATTTGGTAGGTTTTACAGTTAACTTTGCTTTACGTAACCTATTTAGAACCCTGGCAACGTCGTGCAGAGGCTCTTCTCATGTATCGCTGTATATAAAGATATCGTCAATATAGGTTTCTACATGCCGCAGCCCTTGCATCACTTTTCGCATTAGCCTTACACAGCTAGCTCCAGCGTTTACCAACCCGAATGGTAAAACTCGAAACTGGTATAATCCGCTCTCGGTGGAGAACGCGGTCATTTATTTCGTTTCCATCGACAGTGTATCTGCCAATATCCCATTGTCAGATCCAGCCTCGTAATATATTTGTGCCCTGCCATACGTACGAAGATGCTCTCTACGTCCGGTATTGGTTCGGCGTCAAATACCGTTCGCGTATTCAATTGGCGAAAATCGATACAGAACCTGATCGTGCTATCATTCGTTTTAACTAGGACGACAGGTGATGCACAAGAAGAGCCTGACCTCTCAATGAATTCCAACTTTAGCATTTCTTCCACTTCCTTTTCGATGATATCTCTGGATGCATGAGGCATAGTGTAAACCTTGACCCGAAATGGTTCACGTGACGTAAGTTTAACCCTATGTTCTAGAACATCTGTTTGACCGGGTTTGTCCAAAAATACGTCTTGGCATTTCTCATTTAAATTTCGGGCATCCTTTCTCTCACATCGGGACCCATATTGACTCAAGTCGTCCCCATCTCGTACTCCAGCAATCCATTCAAATTATTCCCTAGGAACAAACTCTTGTTCCTCATCATCCTCGATGATGACTACACTGACTATGTTTAAAATTCCCTGTTCTGTATTTGCATTCGCTCGATCGTAATAGCGTTTTAATAAGTTAGCATGGAACATGCGGGACTTTCCACCTACATCAGTAGTATAATCCATACCTCCCATTTCATCTACGACGGTATACGGACCTTTCCACTGTAACACTAACTTGTTTTTATCAGTTGGAAGTAAAACCAAACATCTGTCTTCCTTTTTCAATTTTCTATCGCGCGCTTTTGAATTATAATACCGAGCTGCACGACTGCTAGCTTGCCTTAACGTTTCGTGGGCTATTGCACAAGTCTCTCTCAACTTGTCCTTCAAATCACACACGTACTGATATGTGGTTCGAATTTCGACATATGCTTCGTCATCCGACCATAGATGTCTTAGAATTTTCATCGGCCTCGCACCGTTCTCCCACATAAGAGTTCGGAAGGCGAGAACCCTAGAATATCTTGGGGAACCTCTCGGTATGCAAACAATACTGCATGGAGATATCTATCCCAATCGTTCAGACGTTCTGCTCACATCCGTCGCAACATTTGTTTGAGTGTTCCGTTGAACTTCTCAACTAGCCCGTTGCACATTGGGTGATACGGAGTGGTCCATAATTGCTTGATCGATAGAAGTATACTAACTTCTGCCATGAGTTCTGATGTGAACTGTAACCCACAGTCTGTCAGAATCGCTTCCGGTATCTCTAGCCTAATAAACATTTCCACTAAGGCTTCGGCTACTCGCTCAGTTTCGATGGATGGTACAGCAACGGCTTCCGGGTACCTGGTTCCATAATCGACCATGGTCAACATGTACCTATTCTTTCGATCTGTAAGGGGTGATAACGGGCCAACAATATCTATCGGCACGCGTTTGAATGGAGTTTCAGTCAAGGACATTTTACCGATAGGTACGCGCTTAACTCTCCCTTTATATTGCGTTTTTTGACAAATGTCGCATGATCTGCAATGCCTAGTTACATCACCGTGAGCCCCTGACCAGTAGAATTCCGTAAATACTCGGTCTCTGGTTTTCTTAGACACCAGATGACACCCAACCCCCATCGTTGACTTGTGTGCGAACTTATAGTTCTGTGGCACCACTAACTGTGTAAATCGTCTGCCTTCACGATCAATATGCTCCCTATGTAAAATATTGTTGTTTTATTTGAATCTATGGCTACCCCCGCCTTTGCATTTCATGACCCCCCCCCCCCCCCCCCCCCCCGACGCATCTCTCTTTCTAATTACTGACAACGACTCGCTTTTTAATACCCCTTTATTTATCATTGGTATGGCATCGGGTACTTTTAGTTTTGGCAAAAGTTTCTTAAACTCTGCAGCTTGCGACCTAGTTTCAATCGCCATGGAGGATGGAATATCGGCCATTGCTATCCCTGGCACTATAGGATTCACTACCCCTTCTATGTTACCTACAATTAAATCATACAACGGTCGCTCTACGCGACGCGCTGTCACTGCACCTGTCCAATAGGGTGTTTCAATATGGACGCATGCTGTCGGCACCTGTACTGCAGTATTATCCATCATTCTGACAGACACTGATTTTCCAAGGTATTGATCTGGCTTCACAAGACTCTGCTTACCAATAACAGTATTATATCCAGTATCTCCAAGTACTGAAACCCTTACCCCGTTCACTAACCACTCGCATTGTATTGCTACGTTTGACATATTTGGATTGGCGCTACTTCTATTGCTCTCCAAATAAATGGATGTACCTACCATATACGAGACACCGAACATTTTTGGTAAATCCCTCTTACGCTTCGGACACGTACTAGACATATGTCCCCATTCTCCGCAACAGAAACATTGTTTTTTCTGTATTTTCTGACTTCTAGGTCCCATCTGATCTGACCTACCTAATTCCCCCTTTCGGTTTTGTGGAAAACTCCTCCCTAAACTACTCCTATCTGAATTCACCTGCTTACTCTCCTTAGGACCTCTCATGTCCCAGGCTACCACATGCAGAACCCCTCCGTTTGCGTCAGCGAATATATCTGCCTGTTTAGCCATTTCACTAGCCCTATGGATAGTTTTCTCTTTTAAGTATTGGAATAATTCCTTACTACATACTGCTAGCAATTGATCTCTGATGAGAAAATCACATACTGCATCGTAAGTCTTTGCGAATCCTCCGCAAGCTAACCAAGGGAATAAGTACTTAGATATCCTATATACAAACTGGTCGAAGCTTTCTCCCTTTTCTGGTTTACTAAATCGGAATTTTTCCTTAAAATCCCCTTCAGTAAGCTCAAATCTTTTCAGCAATGCATCCTTCAACAAATCGTAGTTTGCTGCCTCTGCACTCGGTATCCTTGACAGGTGTAAAACTGAATTATCTAACCTGTATGTGATATTATTATTTGTACTAACTATTGGTTTGCCATGTATTGTCAAGCCTTCCCTGGTAGAATCCACGAATAGAACAAAACAGTTGATAGAACAGATAAAACGGTTTATGTGAACCAAAGAACTCTGATGATAATATTATGAGTTTAACAGCTGTGGAATGTATCAACCAATTTGTAAAGTCAATAACGTTATATACAGTTTAAATTCTATATCTATTTTTCATCATCCTACTTATTGTAACGATGATACAACTTTCAATGTCGTAAAAATGTCATACAAATATAGTGTGATATCCTAAGTTGAGAAATTCAGAGACATTCAGTGAAACCTAGACCTGTTGAATCGAAAACCCACCATAATAATATAACACACACACACACACACACACACACACACACACACACACACATATATATATATATATATATATATATATATATATATATATATATATATATGACACTGGATAGGATGCACCTTATTTAGAATGGGACTGCACCGGTGAATATATCCAGCAAGAGTTTGAATTGCATATTAAAATACAAAATGACGTAACAAAAATTATGAGTTACACAAAGTTATGATGCATGCAGTTAAAGATAAAACACGTACGCTGTTTACACCTGGAGTGACTGATTAACGTAGTCGCTTAATATCTCTCATTGGGTCTGCTACCATCTTATACACCGCGTTCATTGATTTTGTTTGATGAGAAAATGAAATAGTTTATTTTTGTTAGTTTGTTCCATATTAACATCAAGATTGACTGTTTTGTCTTCATATACACCTTTTGTACTGTTAAGTGTGGCAAATGGACGTACCATGAAGCCAAATACATTAAATGAGCGAGCATCACATTCGATATCCAAAATGGCTTCAATAGGCGCTATTTGTCTTATCCTGATAAAAAAATAATAATCGACGAGTCACTGAATAAACCGACAGCTCATAGATCTCATTGGAAGTTTGTTTCTCTCTCTCTCCCTTCAAATGAAATTATACAAATACTTGAGAATTAATTAGACTGCAGATGTTGCATGAGCAAATGCATGTCATAGCATGTATGTAGAAGTTATTCCAAATTTTAAAAATTTGTATCCTTATATTTATATCTGGACATATGTGAATGGACATTTAACACTTTTTCTTTACGTTTTAATAAATCTTCATAACTATATGAAAGCCAAATGCATTACTATAGGAACTCTAGGAAAGATAATCAGCTTACGATCATTCAAGAGAAGTAAAAGCGATTAAAATTAGGAAACAAGAACGAATATACTTTTTATTTGACGTTTACAAGGCAGGTCACAATAACTAGGATATATTATTAATATACAATGCACTGTGTTGCATGAATTAAAAAATCGATATAAAACTACGTGCACGAGAGAGAGAGAGAGAGAGAGAGAGAGAGAGAGAGAGAGAGAGAGAGAGAATATTATTAATTTTAATGCATTATACGCTTATTTAACTGGGTATTTGAAAGATGTTGCAAATTCAATTTTTCTTAATTGAAGTAGTTTGTACATGCTTGGTTTCTGCTAATAATAAGGATGAAGAAAAGATTGCACCGGTGAATATATCCAGCAAGAGTTTGAATTGCATATTATCCAGTGAATTAGACTGCGGATGTAATGCAAGAATGAAATATTGCATGATCATATGCATGTTAGAGCATGTAGAAGTTATTCCAAATTTTAAACGTATGGACAGATTAAGACAAAATGATATCTTTACAAATTTTTACGTATCCTTTCATTTCTACCAATCTAGAAAATTAATTGATAAAGTGAAAAGCTTAATTTTCTTTAAGATTTTTTATTGCTGGCAATAACACTATGGACTGAATTTGGGTATACCAGACTGAATTAGGGTAATACCAGAGTGAATTTGGGTAATACCAGAGTGAATTAGGGTAATACAAAACTTCTTCAAATCCCGAGCTCAGTAGAACAGTTCTTACATTAAAAACAGTTTTTATAATTGGCTTTCTTTCAAAAGCGTTAAGCATTAGTATAATTTTTTGAAGAACGCAATCAATTGTCTAGCAATTTGAACCAGTACGTAACGATACAAATATATCTGTTTAAATGAAGTTTGTTTGTTTGATTAGGATTTTTAACGTAGCTTTAACAATTTTTCAGTCATATCGCTACGATGTCTGCTGTGAGACAGTTTAAAGTGATGTCTAGCACTGAGGCATCATGCCGCAGACATGTAGCATGATGTCCCACCCAGTCACATTATCCTGACACCAGGCCGACCAGTCCTAACACTAACCTCTTAATGCTGAGCGTCAAGCGAGGCAGCTGTTAGTACCATTTTTGTAAGTCTTTGGTATGACTCGGCCGGGGATCGAACCCACGACCTCCCGCTTCCGAGGCGAACGCTCTAACCACTAGGCCACCGGAGCGGTTGTATGTTTACATACAGAAACATATTCTTGGTAGGAAGGTTGGCAAGTATTGTAACCACTTGCAATATTTTCTAAGTACCCCTCTATGTTTTCTGCTTACCAATGTTCACAGCCGTTACACAAAATTGGAGATACAATAGAATCAAACACATCAGACATTTTTTTCACTGTAAATTGTTAGTATGATTCAGAAATACGTTCACTGCTTTGACGCCTTTTCCAGAAAATGTCTCTTTAGCACCTTTACTGTATATCTAGCGTTCCGTTCTCATTTCCACAATAAATGTTGAACGTGTTATTTACGCAAAAACATTTACGACTCAAGACAACAAATACATTGCATGGATGACGCAGACACAATACAAGAAACAGTCACACAATTCACACAACAATAGCTTTCTGTGTCATCAAAGTTGAACCGTTCATATTTATATACAAATGGTACAAATTGATAGATTTTAAGGCATGCATCTTTGTGTGCAAAAACGTTATGACAAACTGATGTTTCCAAGCAACAAATATATAGCTTGAACCAAAGTATGTACAAGAAAAATCTGCAGGTGCAGAAGTCAAACTTTGTACAGATGTTATCAATTAGACACCGAATTAGATATTAGAAAATCTTCTTATTATCTCGTTCTGTAAACTAAGTTTACGGGTCTGAGAAAAATATCTAATTTGCTCATGAAAAACATGGAATAGATTACAACATGTAGAATCAAAAGCAAAACAGAGATATCGATAGGAAGCCAAGCAAGAATGACAATGACACGGACAGTGGTACTGAAAGTCATACCATTTCCGCCGATATTGTTACCGTTCTCTCTGTCAAAATCACCAACGGCGACAGTTAGACTGTATAGGGCAGAACTGTTGAATTTCTCGAAGCGGAATGTAAACGTTTGGTTTTCGCCAGTTGTTGTCATCGTCGGATAACCAGTTGTCATATTGGTCCAATATTTGGCATCATATCTGACCTTAAAAAAGAAAAATACAAAATTGTCTTGCTGAAATGATAATATGGTGTAAACGTTTTGTTACAAGTAAAATATCTGATATCTGAAACATTTTCGCTTTCAGTTGAGTGAAAAGAAGCCAGTCACATTAAACTGAGACAAAAACCGTATTAACGATACAGTGTATAAACGGTTTGAGAGCAATTTAATGTATAAGAAAAAACGCGTCGGAAAGTTGCTACAATCGTGCCATATCAGCAAATTTATCCTTCTATAAAACATTCGGCGGTGAGTTATCGCAAATTCTAGATAGCCTCTATAACAATACTTTTTTTAAAGAAACTATGAATTGATCAAAACTATGAGGGAAGGGTTAATAACATTGATATTCAACGGAAAAGAAGACAGGGAAGATCTAAATATTTGGAGGCCCATCTCTCTCCTAAATCAGGATTACAAAATATTAAGCAAAATCTTATCTGAAAGAATTAAAAAGGGATGACTAAAATAATAAACAACAATCAAACATTTGTGACAAAAGGGAGGGATATACAAAACAACATCTTAAGTATTAAAACAATAAAAGAATATACATGTATACAGGAAGCGGTGCAAAAAGTTGCCTTGCTACATTTTTACCAGGATAAATCCTTTGACAGATTAGAACAAAACTATGTCCAAAAAGTATAGGAAAAAGTTTGGATTTGGAGACAATTTTCAAAAAAGGACTAAAATCCTGTACACAAATCTAACTGCACAGATAGAGGTAAATGGCGCAATCACGGTAAAATTCGATAATCAATAATCAGTGAGACAAGGATGTCCACTATCAATGCTATTATAGGTGATAACAATTAAAATCCTGGGTATAAAAATAAGACTTAACAAAGAGATATTAGGAATCAAAATACCTAATATAAGGGAAGAAATAAAAATGCTACAACATGCAGATGATTGTACAAATTGTAAAATTTTGGGAAAGCCTCAGGGTCCAAAATAAATCACGAAAAAACAGAAATTTTAATTAAACAAAACTGGAGGGATAACCACCCAGGGTTCCCACCCCAATTAATAAAGGTAACATTTAAAGCTTTATGAATATAGTATGGAACAGGGGTACTCCAACATCAATTTCATAATGACATCAATGGGCTTTAGAAATCTCATTTTTTTAAAAGGATAATAGACTACATATGGGCACAACAACACACCATGTAAACAAAGAAACACTATACAGGGCAAGGGAAAGGGGGGGGGGGGAGGAGAGAGATCGTATTACCACACCTTATATGAAGAAAAAAATAAAACAAACATACAAGATTCAAGAAAATATATACAGAACCAAAAACACAATGGGGAGGGCTTATATATATATATATATATATATATATATATATATATATATATATATATATATATATATATATATATATATATATATATATATATTGGTTTGGGTTTAAAATGAGGAAGATGGTGGACATATATAGGAACAATAAACTAACGAAAATACCTGAGATAAAAAGAACACACAGAGAGATTAAAGACATTTTAGACAAATCTAGATACAAAGACTATGGGAAAACAAGACAGCAGAAAGATACGGATGGAGAAGACAGAAAACAACCAGTAAAACAAAAAACAATATCGAACATGAAAATCTTGGCAGTGAACTTGGAGAAGGCATGGAAAACCTGGATACAAAGCCTCACCTTCAAATACATGCGCAATGCGTTGTTGACAGGAGAAGTAGCAGAAAGAAGGTATATGATCAGAGAATCGCTGTGCAAACTAACCACATATTCCTACTTACACGTGATGATGAATTGTAAAGCTCTAGATACGGAAAAAAAGAGATAATAGAGGAAATAAATAAAAGAGAGACCTTTAAAAAGAAAAATATATTTTTTAGACGGGTATTTTAATAAGAGAATTTTATATCAGGTAACAAAATTTATCACACATGCTATGTTATCCTGTGTAAAAGTTATTACAATAGTAAATTAGTTTCTTAATTTTTTTTTAAAATATTTTTTTTAAACAACCTAATTATAGCATGTTAAGAAAAGAAAAGGTGACAGGGAACAGGGATCCTTAATAGCAAAGTACAAATAAGGACGCCATAGGGCTAAGTCACAAGGCGCTACGTGAAGTAGACAGGCCTGTGAATGATTGTGGAAAAAGGACCATTAAGGAAAAACTACGAACATACACAAATATCTATATATACACATATAAGATACTACTTCTCTCGCCATATATATATATATATATATATATATATATATATATATATATATATATATATATATATATATATATATCACCTGCTGACTTTGTGCAGCTCCTGTACTACACAAAGAACCCGTTTAAGGGTAGCAAAAAATGTTTCAGAAAAGTTTAGAATAGTGTAAACAAATAAATAATTTAGAGTCTATCTAACTCGATTGGGGAGAAATATAATTTAAATTAAAAAATAGTATGGACTTCAAATCGAGAACAGTCGAACTCATTTTGAAATAAATAAAAAATGCGAAGTATGATACAAAAAACTTACAAACAGAAAAAACATTAGGTATAACGAAATGCGCTCTCAAACGAATAAAAGAAGACACCGTACTTATTTGGCACTTACTTAATGATCTTATTTGGAAGATCAAGAAACATAAAAAAACTGAGAAGATTTGAAACAAAACAGCTATATCCCCACAAATATATATATAAATACACACACACACACACACACACACACACAAACACACACTAAACACAAAATAGCATACATGGGGTATAGGGGACTATAGCCAATGTCAACCAAATGGATTAGAGAAGAGACTTAGAGACAATGTGAAGAACAACTCGGAAGACTAACTCTATATAGACACTAGGGAAAGGAAGAAGTAAAATACCTCCAAATTGTTCAAATTTAAAACAAGTGGAGAGAAAAATTAAAACACACATAACTACATATCGGGGAGTACACATCCACATCTGTCTGGTGCCCCCTTACCCCCCCCCCCCAAAAAAAATGGAAGCAGCCCTCTGATGCATCGAAAACATTTAATATAATATTGTTGTCTTTTCCGTTATAGTATCAGACCTGAAGGACAAAAAAATCCCCGTCATGAATAAAAAATATATAATTGAAAAATAAATATAATTGTTGAAACAAGGGTTTTACGTCTATACAAAGGGATTTGCACGCGATTAACACACACCAATATTATTGCTTTTGTACTGACCTTAGGTTGTCAGGATTACAGCAACACCTGAACCACGTATACAGATCTGCATCATGATCGTTACATATCCGCTTTTACCTAGACATCACACAAACACATGCCCAATCACACCGACGCATATATTAACAAATTCCGTACAAAATTACACTTGCACACAAGGACCAACGTGTTTTGAAGTTTTGTATTTGTTGGTGTCGTTTTATCTATAAAGTAAAGATTTTACCTTGCTCAAATTGCTTCAATAAGAAATGAAAGTCATGAAAAATGTCAGCTGGTAAAATCAAAATACAAAATTAACTTTCCTCAAGTTGACACGAAGGTCTACTTTCTCTTAATTTCATCAGTTATTACTATGTCGCTGTGGTATCATAAATTTCGGTGTTCCATAGGTTAAAACACATTTATATATTTGGTGGTATTTGTTAGATTTTATTCAAAACGTGATTGGGGTTGGTTCTATTCCACAAACAATTTCCAAACGTGCTGAGCATCGGACCAGTCATAGAAGATTTTTGTTTGATTGGGATTTTTAACGTAGCTTGAGCAATTTTTCAGTCATATCGCTACATCTGCAATAAGTCAGTTTATAGTGATATCTTGCACTGGGGCATCATGCCGCAGTCGTGTAGCATGTTGTCCCACCAAGTAACATTATTCTGACCCAAGGCCGACCAGTCCTAACACTAACCTCTTAATGCTGAACTCTAAGCGAGGCAGCTGTTTGTACCATTTTTTTCCCAGTTTTTTGGTATGATTTGGCCGGGGATCAAACCCCACGGCCTCCCGATTCCGTGGCAGACTATCTAATCACTAGGCCACCGGAGTGGTTACATTTATAGAAGAAGTGCCAAATGGGCTAAATTGCCTCTATTATTTTCTGCTAAAGGTGTTTTTATCACTTAAACAGGTATTGATCCAAAACTGTTTTTTTTTGGTAATATTTCTTAAAAAGAAATCTAAAATTAAAGCTAATCCGATTTGTATCTTTGCACAAAGTTTAGCTAAAACAAAAGAGTTTGTCCACTTATCTTCACGTATTGCGCACTCGATCTGTCTGGACCAAGTTTCATGTGTACAATTTGTATTTTGTATCTTGGTTCTTATAAGAGTTTAATAAATAATTTTATTTCTTTTGCTTAGAGTAAGAAGTGAAATTTTATCTGAAACTAAATTCAGGATAAGCGCAAATTACTGGAATGATATTATTGGATTTTGGTTTCATGACATGAAACGTAAGTGAAATACTTTTGCATAAGTGATGTTGAATAGTAGAACATCATTTGTTTTCAACATTATTCAGACAGTAGAATTCGCCAGAATTTCTCATTAAGTTCACATACTATTTCCAGAAAATGGTAATTGCAACATAAGTCAAGTAGAGGGGTATCTTTTTTGTTTATCTAAGATTTATTCAATCTTTCCTTCCTTTCGTGTTGCGTTGGGTTCACAGACCATGCGTATTTATCTCAGAGGACATTCACGCTGACATATGGTCCAATAATTATTCAGACGCCAGAATGAGTAAGAATTTCATATGCTGTGTGAATTTGCTGTTGTTTGATGTAGATGTGGCAAGTGCGGCAATATCAAATGTTTTAGAACCTTCTAACAATAACGCTGCAACAAAACATTATGAAAATGTGAAATGAGTGCAAAATACGGATGGTCATATTCCATCTGTGTCGTCAAATCTTTGTAACAGTAGAAATTAAGCGTTCGCCAGACACACTACGTTTTGATCACCTGTAATCGCGTGGGTGACTGTTGGGGTCTACGATATATGTGGATCAGAATAGATTGTCTCATAGCAGTCTCTTTAAACTAATTAGGAACACATTATAATTGGAGAGATGTCTTGTATTTTGCGTTGCTTTGTTACAAACTACCATTTTTGGGTTATTATCATATCCCTCATAACGGCTATTCTCATCGTAGGACTAAACAGTCATTAATAAGTGCATATTAAAGGCTATTGACAACATTTCCAATGTCTAAAATAATTAAACTATTGAATGTTTATAACTCGAAACATTAAATAAATGTTTTAGGTATCTAACTCAAGAAAACCGAATGTATTCACCTACCCGAACAAAAGATGACACATATAGTACAATCCCGCGTAGACAAAGCAGTATGATATCGTAATACGTAGTGAAAATCGAAAATACCACAGAAAGAACTTATTCTTTTAGACAGGATGATCCCGGCCCCTCCTCCTAGGTTATACATATCTCCATCATAAGTCCCTTTAGTTGCCCTGGATGCAGACCGATTCCCGCTGATAACGATACTAAAATCTATGTACTGTCCTACTTCACGTACTCTTTCTTTGCAGATGACACCCGGTGATCCACAAAACTTCCAGTTCATGATGGTGAAGATGAATTTTACATTTCCAACATTGCAAAATAAGATCAGCAAACAATGTTATTCTCTCAATTCTGTTATCGAATAAAAGATGACGCAATTACATTGAGGAATTTCTAGAATGTAACCCTGTTTCATGCGCTATGCATATGAAAAAAAATTGGTGAAACAGTGAACTACAAGTTTCATGGAACATACGCATAATTATGAGATTGGGAGAAATAAAGTGATTTTGTGGGCGTTTATTAAGATACCATACATATCTAGGAAGCATCGCGTCTATAAATGATACCTGATTAGGTTACTGAATGCATTTTTGCAGTCAAGAAACTAAACCCTGTTCACTGAGTATAACCTTCAAACAAATTGTTACTCTCTATGAGGTAAATGAACGTCTACTTTGATTTTCCTTGGTTAAATCACTCTCTGCCATCTTGTTTGTTTTTAACTTTGCACTGTGTCATTGTTGAAAGAAGTAGCGCCTTTGGACATTTTGTTAAATTAGGTCATATGAATATGTAAAATTAAGTGGTGTATAATCTAAAACACCAGGTCTTAAGAGTATATAACATTTGCACATACTTTTTTGCACTTTTTGGAAATGATATGCTATTTTTGTTAGCCTATGAGATTTCTAGAAAATGCAATATTCGAAATTGGTTCATGCATTATAATTTATATAATAGTGTGGCCTGCATTTCGAAGCGGGTGATACAAATTTGTATGATGTCAAGAAAACTGTCTGTATAAAATTAAGTACACATTTTCACCGATTTCATATGAATTAATATTTTGTTGTGATAACTTCCATTTATCTTGCATCATTTTAGAAAACTTATACAAATTTGTTTTTCTTTTACAGCACAATTCAATGCTCTATAATGTTTAAGCTCTAACGTGATATCGCATGGATACTATAGTCTGAATCATGCAACTGTCTGTGAAAGATTTCAATGGTGTGCATGGTATAACGATCTCGACAAAGTCAGCTTTTGCCTGACTTGATGTCAAAATATCCACTACTGTAGATTGCGATAGACGTTTAAATCGTCTTCGACATATGCATGCCACAATAATCAACCTATATGATATTTATAAGTGCACAAAGGCATGCGTAGAAGATATGGGGAAAGTGCAATCTTCCTTGATGTTCGTTGTCTCGTTGGCATCAGTGATATTGCCACTCTCTTTAAAGATGTAAACAGTTGTCAGCAGAGTGGCGGTGACTGGTGCCATATTGACAGTGAAGTTACACATAGTAGCAGCAATATTTTGGTACTTAGCTTCTGTTGTATTGCTGAAAGAGAAGGGTCGGTTTGCAATGGTGCTGATGGTATTAGGTTTCTCTCCTTTATTTCGTCGAACTTTAGTTTAACAGAATTTGGATCCGCATCTGTATTCGAGGTGTTGCCAATCACTATTTTCCCAGACATATCCAGAACCTTGACGTAGACACCGGTGTAATTCAATAGTTTGTCAGCAATGGCAATGGAGAAAGCAAACAACATATGAATGTGACAGCATCCTTGCAATTTCATGACTTCTACTTTCCAGATCTTTCTTGAGCGGAAGATTGCACGAACCTCCTTTAAGACAAAATCAGAACGAATTGATGATGTAAGAAATCGAACGATTTTTTCAATAAATAGGACGATTTAAGAATGCACAGCCTTAGGGAAATTAGAGAATATATATTTTCATGCAGGTAATTGGCATAGCTAAGCCCCATACTAGCGCATTGACATGTGAAAGATTAGATCTGAAGTAACGCATTTCCATAAATTGTGTGTCATACATTGAGTTGACGTACACATTAAAACTAACACAATATTTAGTTGCTGCCGTTTTTTGAAGCTGAAGAAACCAATACAAAAAAAATCCCATTAACACTACATGAAATGTACAAAGTCTACCTGAAAGAAATACAAAGGGATGACCACCAACTTTGCCCACGTGACGAAAATCGACCTCCTGATTTAGATGTGCATAAAATATGGATATCTTATTTGTGTGTGCGTGTGCGTGTTTATGCGTGCCTGTAGATTCAGGTGGGATCATGGGGAGGATGTATTGTGTTTACAGTTAGCTGTGTGTGTCTGTGCTAGATTAGGTGTCATATCTAGGCATGTATGCGTATATAAATAAAACGCCTGATTTTCAAAGAATGATTGATAAACTGAAGCGACCAGAATAATATAGAAGAATGAAGTATCACGTTGTGTTGTTGATCTAATGACTACAAATATGAGAAGTATCATTATGTCCGAAGGTAATTAATTTCAAGATTGTGTCATAACAAATATACACACACCGAATCAAACATATTTTTAAAAAAAATGCTGGAATGTTTTACATTATCAGAATGCTCAAATTTATATCTCTTACAATTTAAACAGCTCGGTAAAGTGATTGAACAGGCTTCAGTTATACAAACTTTACAAATAAAAATAAATAAATAAATAGATAAATAAATAATTAAATAAGAATAACAGAGATTATTTTACTCTTCACATGTATTTAATTCAGCCTTTGGCAACGCTTCTGATTTTACAATTTATTTATAATTTTGCCGGGACCCCATTTCAAACAAAGACTACATTTTCCTAAACCATGAACATGTTATATGAGTTTCGTTTTACAAACTTTAATTAAAGCAGACACAAATCTCACCTTCTGCCTCAAAGCGTTCTCGCATCGATACCTAATCATCCATATTACGACAATATGATAAAAGATATCTCCGCTGGGGGCAAATATTTATTGTATTTCAGGTCGAAAAATGATGCAATCCTCAACAATGACACACAGGTATGTGCTTTTATGTTTGTGGTGTAATACACATCCATTTCTTAACTTAAAGATCATCTATATCAACATTGGGACTGAGGTTGAATCAACCACTGACAATGACTATTTTCATCACGTTGTAGGACTTGATATATACGATGTCCTGTAGGGAAGAATATTCCACATGGTTATGACTCACCTTGGAGGATTGGTTAGATATTTTCGGTACCTTGTGTATGTGAATTTCACCGATGCAGCAACATGACAGCCAATGAAACTGAAATTCTTCAGATTTTGTAAATTGTTCATTTTGATGTATTTAACAGGGGCACCAATTTAGAATGGACTCATAGATATGCAATTTCCACCCTCTGCTACATAGTCGTGCTTTCGAGTTTGAATTTACAAAATATCCTTTTGAAGTCAATTTCAGCCACCATTTTCGGCCGATGTGCAATGCACAGTTGTTTTACGTTATTAGTACATTGGCATGACATTAAGGGAGGCAATTCATAAAATTGATTTCGGTAGGATAATGTACTGAATTATCTGATTGATCCGCCAAGGTGCATACATGTTGACATACGCGAACCTCGGCTTGCAAAGATGTATCATGAAAAAGGTGATACAAGTTGCTCCTAATTTACAGAGATACTTAGCATTTAATGAGACATTTCTGACCCCCCCCCCCCGTCTCTCTTTCACCCCCACCACACCTCCTACCACCGACCCCACATATTTTTATCTTCCCATTCTCCATTTCAACTGAATCTCTCAATGGTCGCCCCTTTACCATTATCGCAATATTATGAAACAATTTATCTGCTAAACCAACGACTTCCGTTTCTAAGGTTGGATATATTCATTGATCACTATTATCGCTTGATTTGTACAACAAAGATAACGAATCAATCGTGGTTCAAAGCGGTTACATTGGCTGCTATGCCATTAATGGTTAACTAAGCAGATTTGATATTTGTCTGCTTCAAACTGTTGCTCTAGCGTCGGTGACGACATCAGTGCGGTTGTATATGATAATCTGTTTCGGAAAGCTTCAAATGATTTCCTGTTTTTTGTTTTCATCGCAATTAAGATCGTTTCGAATTTCTTTGACTCAGTGTGACAAGTTTATGCTTATGTAAACGTTAGGTTCACTTATGCATTTCAGTTGACGCGTTAGAAGCCCACGCAAAAGCTAAAGCAACTGTGGTGTCGGATAGAATCAAGGCAATACATCTATGCTCGATGCTACCAGGTGTCCTACACTTGCCTTGTGGTACATAGATGTTCCCTACCCTAAGACCATACGAATGATGTATAACGTTTATCTATGGCTATTGAGCGGATCATTGAATGCATCCAAAGCTTAAATGTGGTTAACTCAATCTTCAGCAAAGTTATTTGAATTATGCAAAATTGTATTATTAGAGTTGTTCTTACGATGAACTTCAATGTGTGTTTGGCCTCCAAAAGAAACTTACAAATTTCTCTGTATAGTCCAAGTATATGAGGGTGGAATCATATATGAAAATTCCCTTTAATCGTTTATATGTTTTCGTTATGCTGCAAAGCGAAATTTCAAACTGCGGTTAGAAATAACAAATCGTATATTTGATCTGAAGCGGAGAAGGAAACTGTGCGGTTCATATGCCATTGTATTTTATACGGTAGATGAATTGTATGTGTGTTCCTGTCTTTGATCTTGAATAATCATCGCTTTATCGGGCGAGTCCAAAACTTGTTTTAGGAATGTCAACTTTATCCAAACAGTATCGTTTAGGTAACACGTGCTGTTGCAAAACGGATATGGACATGCTTTTGAGTGTCACTGTTAGCTTGGCTGTCTCTTCTTGGAAACAGGGCGCGCAGGCAACTGTTTAATGATTTGGTGTAAAATTCTAAAAATACAAAGTCCATTTTTTTCTTACATAACCACGCATTATGATTGAAGCCTCACAATTTGAGCTTTAACACAGGACACAATCCAAGGGAAAACTATTACCTCCATGAGATGGCCTCAGAAGACGCACAAGAGGGTACATTGGGCATATATTACCTCACCAATTTTACAGGAAGAAGATAATGAACAGAACAAGAAAGTCTAAATATGACCATTGCACACATTTTATAGAAGTTACTGAGAAAAACATGCATCACCAGACAACTTTTAATGAACGGTATGTGTACTGCACACACAAACCATTCCAATTTAAAGATTTAATAAAGCTGACTGCCAGTAAGATGAATATATTGCATTCTGCATACTATGGTGTCATATCTTTTAATGGTGCTATTATGACAGAATTTTATCTTTACACAATTGAGACAGAAACTCAGAAATATGTGGGTAAAAACTTTATATTTATATTAATATTCTGTCAATGTTTCAATCTTCATAAGACATTCTACTCTGTAAGCCGTAAATAAAGCAATTGCATATTGCTGATGCCACTGCTGCTCCATAAAGAAAAGGAAAGCTGGTATCTTGTCAGACAACCATGACAAAGACATCCATCAATAAGTACTTCCAATATAATGTTTTAAATTAAAGACTTTCGGAGTTAAAATCATGCTAACCACACCTGACAATATTTTAACAGAAAAGTAAATCAGAACCTAAAGAGACCAGAAATGGAAAACCTGCATATCAATCTCATAAGCAAAGCATCGCTGTTAAATATGATCTTAACTACAAGTTAAATAATATGTACAAGAAAATTCACGTTGGGTCTTAGAAAATTTAAGTGAAGAAATGTGGTTGATAGGAACAACCTACATTTTATAATGAAATACCTACCAAGTATTATTGCATTTCTTTATCTTTTCTTGTGAAGTCCAAGGAGATTACTCCTGCTTTGAAGACGAAATAGGAGGACTAAACTTCAGATGGTTGATCTGATTTGAGCTGTGTCCCAAAGGTCTTTAAACTGGGTATGTGGGAGGGTCTTAGTATGTTCCGATCCAGTTGCTTTTAGACACAGATCTAGAGGAAGGAGGCAATAATCCTACCTCTTTATGAAAAACCTAAAAGATAGTCTCCATCATCTGACCTGTAATGTTAGACAAAAAAGGAAATCCCAATGGAAGAGATGTTCCCAGCATAACAGATTTTATTTCTGGGAACTCATATGTGTGAAAAAAGAAATGACAGTCAGCCATCCTTTTCAGATGATCTGGGTGAGGAAGGAATATTTTGTTTAATCTTCCACAAAGAAACAAATTATATGAGAAGGGATTCTTTGATCTGTCTTTGCTTGGGGTTAGGAAAAGATCTCTACTTTTGTCATATTAGGACAAGGAGACACGACTGGACTCACTACCTGGTGATGGGAGTCCCCAAACCCTATGACAGTTGAAAGAAAGACTGAGAAGGGGTAATAACGCAATCACTTCTGGTAGATATATTCAAAATATGGAGCACATTCCCAAAAGGGACTGAGCAGAATTATAAATAAAGTGGGTTTATCAAACTGATCTGAGTGGTGGTCAAAACTGTAACCAGTCAAGGACCAGAGTCTGGTGTCAGTTACTCTGTGCTCAGTAATCGGAAACAGAAATTAAAAGAATCGTCCCAACACTCACCGTCACTTGCGACATCAACAGGTGAGTGGTGGCAAGTTTCATCAGCTGGTGACTCAGTGCTCAGTGCAGGTTACCATTGACAAACCTTCAATGACTATCATGTGACATATTTCCTAATGACCAGTGATTGGTGGGAGGATGGAGATGATTCTGCTAGATATGGGGCGACATTCAAGCACAGATCCTTTGACTCTGGCGCAAACTGAATCATCTCCATTCGTCTGAAAGCATCTCACATTAACATCACAGTTATCCAAGTCTAGGAACCAACTACTGATCATGATGATGAAGAAATAGAGGAGTTTTACAACAAACTCAAAGGTATAATAAGCATAGTAAGTAGAAGGAAACATCATCCAAGGAAACTGGAATGCAAACATTGGCAAAGATGCTCTGAAAGACTGGGTTGATCATTGTGGACCTTTATGCAATGAGCTTACCAATGAAAGAGGGAGATGGCTGCTCGAATTCTCAAGCTAGAACAACTTGGTACTAGCCAACACAATGGGTCAACATAAAGCTTCACACTGCTGGACATGGCACGCACCAAATGGAATCCATGATCACCAGATCGACTACATACTAGATCAAAACCGTTAACGATGTGGCATCAATAAAGCAAGAGCAAGAACGTTCCCAGGTGCTGATATTGGGAGTGATCACGACCTCGTCATTATGAACTTTCGAATGAGATTGAAGAAACCTAACACGCCAAAGAAAACCAGGTTCAAATTCGGCCTTGAACAACTGAAGAACCCTAACATCTGCAAGTCATTTCAAGCCACAATTGGAGAAAAATTTGCTCCACTCCTTGTGATGGATGTTGATATTAATGTGATGACAGTCGCTTTCAACAAAGTCATGACAACAGCTGCCAAGGACATCATTGGCCTTCATCGCTCAAAGCAATCTCAATGTGTGATGCCCGGAGAGACCTCAAAAACACAAGACACAAAACAGGGGCGGTTGAGTTTCGAGAAATAAACAAGAATGTCGGAAACAACTTGAAAAAAACAAAAGAAGATTGGATTGGACAAAAGTGCAAAGAAATAGAGATAAGTCTGATAAAGAATAATAGCAAAAAGGCATTCCAAATTGTGAAAGACCTCACCAGACAGAAGCAACCAAGAGTTCAAGACGAAAATGGAAAATGCCTCACAGAAGCAAGTGATATTGCAGAAAGATGGACTAAGTATTGTAAAGAACTCTACAATCATCCATCCACAGGAGACCCAGAGGTGCTTGAAGTTTCAAACTCCACAAATGATTATAATTTCCTCATTCTCAAAGAAGAGGTGGAGGTAGAAATATGATCACTGAAAAATGGGAAAGCAGCTGGAGTAGACAACATCCCAGTTGTTCTTATCACGAATGGTGAGAAATCAATGGTAGACCTACTAAAAATAATCTGCAACAAGATCTGACAGACAGGCGAATGACCAAGACAGTAGACCCAGTCATTGATAATAAAACTTCCCAAAAAAGACAATCTCCAGCTCTGCCAAATTTACAGAATTATCAGTTTGATCAGCCATGCTAATAAGGTGATGCTAAAGATCATCTTGAACAGACTAAACCCACAAGCAGAATAAATATTCACTGAAGAACAGGCAGGTTTCCGGAGTGGGAGAAGCACAACAGATTAAATATTCAATCTTAGGGTTCTGTGTGACAAGTACTCATAGCATCAACAAGACATCTATCATCATAGATTTCAAAAGGCTTTTTGACAGAGTTTGGCATGAGCCATTGCGGGCCACAATGAACAAGTACAATATGGGTAAAAAGTTGGCCAACGCAATCAAACAGCTGTATGCCAAGTTTACCAGAGCAGTATCTGCTCAAGTCTATGTGGGAGACGTGTTCAAGACAGCAATTGGAGTACGGCAAGGTTGTCTCCTGTCATCCGCGCTTTTCAACATCTACTTGAAGCGTATCATGAGCGAAGTTCTGGAAAACCACTGTGGGCCAGTCAGCATTGGAGGGCGTAACATCATCAACCTCCACTTTGTAGACGACATTGATGGCCTGGCAGGCAGTGAAGATGATCTTGCCACCTTAGTGAAGAACCTGGATGAAATATCTTCCAGATTTGACATAGCGATAAGTGCCTAGAAGACAAAGCTGATGACATATAGCGGCAAACAAATCTCAACCAAGATTAAAGTTAGAGAACAGGAACTGGAAGCAGTGGGCAAGTTCAAATATCTTGGTCCCATAATCACCGAAGAGGGATCAAGAGCAGAAATTATGTCAAGAGCAGCACAAACAGGGGCAACTATGTAAAATATAAGACCCATTTTGAAAGACAAGAATATCTGTCTGAAAACTAAATCAGACTATTGAGAGCACTACTCATCTCAATCTTTCTGTATTGATGTGAGGCTTGGACCATGACAGGAGAATTACAACGCAGAATACAGGCACTTGAAATGAGATGCGACAGAATCATCATTTGCATCTCTTGCATGGACCACATCATAGATGAAGAAGTGCATAACTTCATCAGATAAAAAGTAGGCCATTATGAAGACCTTCTCACCACTGTCAAAAATAGAAAGCTGCATTGGTATAGTCATGTCACTAGAGCCAACAGTCTATCCACAACAGTACGACAGGGTAGTGTCCAAAGTGGTAGAATGAGAGGTAGACGGATAAATAAGTGGAGTGACAACATCACAGAATGGACCAGGAACAGTTTTACGGAGACAGGCATTGGCACATGATCGAGTCAAGTGGAGGGAACTGGTCAGATGTTCAGCAGCACAGTGTCTCAACAACCACACTAGGTAGACTGATGATGATGATGGTCTGGCTAGCTAACATAAACTGGACTTCATCCAAGGATCCTCCAGATGTAAGAACGTTAAAACGGTATGCAAATTTGTTTGCTATGTCTAGTGTCAGTTTGCCACATGATAACTACATATTTATAGCCTGTTATCCTTTCTAAAAATCGCAATCTTTGTCTTCAAAGCGTTGAAGTATCCATCTATTGCAACCAGGCCTCTTCAATGGCTAAGACAGGTCTTGGCAACTCTGAGAATTTGAGGCCTCTAGTCACTAAATACACTGAAATTTAGAAAGATATCAAATGCCAAAGCAGTTCTCTTTACTTTTGTAGATACAGGTTACAAAGGCAACTAGACACACATGAAGCATAGTTATTATTTGCATAATTGTTTATGTTTTAAAAGGTTTCTCTGAACTCCTTAAGGGTTGAGGCCCGGGGTATATGTTTCATCTAACAGCCCCTCTAATGGGGTCTGATTAGAATATTTATCAAATACAGTGTCAACAATTTAAAGACCTTGAAAGTATGATAATATCATCAGCATTCAAAACCTGAAAAGCTTTAGAATGCCAATGTTAATGCCCTATCAGGTATACAATTAACTTCTATATCACATTAAACTAAACCAAAAACGAAGGCGAGATACTCTAACCTTACCAAACACGAATGGTTGAAATTTTATTACTCTTGTTGAGTGATAACTAATCCCAGATTAATCAGTGTCATACATGGATTCAATAGTATATACAAATATTTTAAACCTTATTTCATCAGTTGTTTTGCATAAATTAAACCGTACAACACGATCAAATGCTTTCGTAAAATCGATAAAAAACGACAAACCATTGTTTTGTCTTGTTTGATTTATGTACGATAAGCCCATGTAAGATGAAAGTTAATCTTAGTATTCATAGTGTGTTCTAGATCCTGCTTGTGGTTTGATACCATGGGCTGATTTCCCACCCAGTAATTTAAGGCTATTATTCATGATATATGTGTACTTTTGGGTGCATGATCACGTGTGTATAGGCTTAGGGGCTGTAAATAACACATATACACCAATTAATAATTATTTTTAAGTATGTTTGTCTTTTGTTTATTTATATTCGTGCATTAGAGTTTGGTTTCTGGCGTACAACGATACCCGAGGGTGATTAATGTATATTGTGTCGCATTTCAACTAGGTAAGCTCGGTTCATCCTATGCCGCACGTGCGAAGTGCTTTGGATGAGATGAACCTAATGCATTTAATGCAGAGACAATATCTGTGTATAAATACCTAACCCCATGTAAAGCTCTTTACATTACTGATAGTCTTGTCATTTGGTGGTCTACTATAAAGACTCGCACATCTCTAGTTATAGAGGTCATCATCATCATCATCATCATCATCATCATCATCATCATCATCAGTCTCTTGTCCTACTGTCGTTGTTCACTGTGCACGGTATTGTCTATGTATTCAGCTGTCCACTATATGGAGTGTCCGGTGTTGTTTGGTGTTTTCCAGAGTGACTAGAGGGTTTTGAGCGTTCCAAGTATCGGATGAATCGAGATCTACCTGGTGCAAGCTACAAAGCCAACAACAGGAATTGTAGCAGCTAAAAAGCTGAACTTTAGCAGCCGTCGAGCTGAAATAAAGTGTTCTTACAACGGAGTGTATCGCCTTGCATGTAATATTGTAGCCGTGTACTAATTGTGTGGTGCGTAAAACCCATTGTATCTTTAGCAACTGAAAGATAAGTTACATAAATGTCCTTTTTCTTTTGTACAATTTCACTAAGTGAATTTATTTTACTACATGAGTAAAAGTATACATTATTTGCTATCTGAGTAAACTATATCCGTCTTTCCATTGTTTAGTCACTGTGAATCATTCACTCCTTGTGTTTGTCTTTTGTATAATAAATTGTTTGTATTTTTCTTTATTACATTTATGCGTTTTCATTTATGCGTTATTATGTTAATAGTCCAATATTGGGATTATATATACACGCACATATTCATAATTTAATTGCACATTCACGCCATTCGTTATTAAACATTGTATGGGTATCATCGTCATAAGTGTTATGCTGTGAATCCGAAAATCCCACCCGGTTATCTTGTTACATGTAGGACATCTGACATTTATAATACCTCAAATGCAAAGTGGAGTAACATGTGAAAAT
This sequence comes from Unio delphinus, assembly GCA_029339505.1. Taxonomy (NCBI): domain Eukaryota; kingdom Metazoa; phylum Mollusca; class Bivalvia; order Unionida; family Unionidae; genus Unio; species Unio delphinus. The sequence continues at coordinate 8,214,194 of JAQISU010000278.1, forward strand.
ATTTAATTCTGAAATTTCTTGGTATTTGGTGAAATATACTATAACAGGTGTAACAATTAATTATCTCACCTGGTTGTGATAGTATTATTTGTAATAAATATTGGTCTGCCATATATTGTAAAGCATTCCCTGGTAGAATCCATGAATAGAGAAAAACAGGTGAGAGATTCGGAGTCATTTATGTAACATGGGATCGTGTTTGCTCTTAATGAAATACAGACGTCTGGATGTGTTAGGTCTTTGCTTACTTTGAAAGCTTCATCATCATCATCAGTCTCTTGAACTAATGTGGTCATTGAGGCACTGTACTGCTGAACATGTGACCAGTTCCCGCCACTTGTCTCGAAAATGTGCTGTGTCTCCGCAAAACCTTTCCTGGTCCATTCTGTGATGTTGTCACTCCAAATGTGTCTCTGTCTACCTCTCCTTCTGCCACCTTGGACACAACCCTGCAGTACTGTTGTGGGTAGACTATTGGCTCTAGTGACATGTCCATACCGTTTCAGCTTTCTCTTTTTTTGACAGTGGTCTAGAGGTCTTCATAATGACCTACTTTGTGCCTGATGGTGTTACGCATTTGTTCATTTGTGATGTGGTTCTTGTAAGAGATGCCAAGGATGGTGCTGTAGCATCTCATTTCAAATGCCCGTATTCTTCGTTTTAATTCTTCTGTCAGGGTCCAGGCCTAACATGAATACAGAAAGATTGAGATGACTAGTGCTCTCAATACTTTTAGTTTTCAGACAGATATTCTTGTCTCTTCAGATGGGTCTTAGCTTTGACATAGCTGCCGTTGTTTGTGCTGCTCGTGACAAAACGTCTGCTCTTGATCTCTCTTCCGTAATTATGAATTGAAAATTTATCTTCAGCTCATTTTTGGAAATCTCACATGTCGAGGTCCTCCTGTTGCAGATTTGTATATAAACATCTGGGTGTGATCCATTAAGGGATATATGCAGTTAAGGCAGTGATAAAAGCTACATGTACAAATCCCTAAAGTTTCTAGAACCTATCTGACGGAGACATTTTAAGAACCATAGATTTGTAACTGAAAGGAAATAGTTAAACTATCAGCACAATAGGAAAGAACAAAAGAAAAATCTTCATCTCTTGCTAATTATAAAAGACTGTAATATCTGTCCAAATAAAGAGATACACATATGTCCTGCTACGGCGAGATGACAAAATGCGTCAGAGCGACGAAGATAAACGTTGGAGGAAAAAATACAGTGTACATACACATCGAAGTTTCAAGACCCCTTAAATCGGATGATTTTGAAACAGTCGTAAGAAGAAAACAAAAGTAGACACATTAGAATATAAATGTTGCAAGAACAACTATTACAAGTCATGGCAAGAAATAAGCTGTGACTGTAGCATCCCTAGCTTCTTGTGATTTTAATTAAGCAATAAAACTGATCAAAACCAAAAAGTTTTATATACGTTTCAAATTTGACTTTATTTTCTTAAACTGCAAATTGAAATAAATAAAATTATAGGATGGTGAGAAATGTACAATCTTAAACGTTATATACAGTCCAATAGATCCATGCCATCCGAAAACATCTTTAGGTTACTATAAATGATAAATCTATTGATCTGACAAACCAACACTGCATTCGAAATACAAGTTTTAAATCCAAATGTCCGTTTAACGAATTCACGATACATCCAAAAGAATTATATCATTGAATGCTTCGGAGGAATTCCATAGAAATATTAATCCAAATAGTTTTTAAATGTTTTAAAAGATATCCGTTTAAAACACACACACACACACACACACACACACACACACACACACACACATTTAATTGGTTTTTATTCTCTTTCATTGATAGCTCAGTTGACCGTCCGAATATCGTCTTTAAGGTTCATGATTAAACTTTTTTTAAATTTTTATTAATGTGAGTCGAAGCAATTTTACTAACTGGAATGCTCATAAGTTCTCACATTAAAACAGTTTTTATAATTGGCTTTCTTTCAAAATCGTTAAGCATTGGTTTTTATAATGTTTTGAAGATTGAAATGATTTGAGTGTAGCAATTTGAACCAGTACTTAATGATACACAACCGCTCTGATGGAATAGTGGTTAGATTGTTCGATGCGAAAGCGGGAGATCGTGGGTTCGATCCCCGGCCGCAGTCGTGGAACGATACCATAATAGGTGTAACAATTAATTATCTAACCTGTATTTAATAGTATTATTTGTACTAAATATTGATCTGCCATGTATTGTCAAGCCTTCCCTTGTAAAATCTAGTAATAGAGCCTAAACAGGGGAGATAACAATTAAAACTAATTTATGTGAATGAAAACAACTCTGATGAGAATATTATAAGTTTCACAGATGTGTAATGTATGAACCAATTTTTTAAGTCAATAACTTGATATACAATTTAATATCTATATATGTGTTTCATCTTTTCAATGTCATGAAAATGTCATACAAATATAGTGTGATATCATCTAAATTGAGAAATTCCGAGACATTTAGTGAAACCTAGACCTGGCGAATAATATAATACATACATATATATATATATATATATATATATATATATATATATATATATATATATATATATATATATATATATATATATATATGACAATGGATAGGGTGCATCTTTTTTAGAATGGGGTGGCACCGGTGAATATGCCCACCGAGAGTTTGAATTGCTGATTAAAATACAAAGTCTCGTAAAACAATTATGAGTTACACAAAATTATGATGCATGCAGTTAAAGATAAAACACGTTACGCAGTATACACCTGGAGTGACTAATTAACGTAGTCGCTTAATATCTCTTATTGGGTCTGCTTCCATCTCATACAACGCGTTCATTGATTTAGTTTGATGAGAAAATGAAATAGTATATCTTTGTTAGTTTGTTCCATATTAACTGTTTTGTCTTCATATGAACCTTTTGTACCGTTAATTGTGGCAAACGGACGCACCGTGAAGCCAAATATATTACATGAGCCAGTATCACATCTGATTTCCAAAATGGTTTCGATAGGTGCTATTTGCCTTATCCTGATATAAAAATCAATGAGTAACTAACTGAATAAACCAACAGCTCTTAGATCCTATTGGAAGTTTTTTTTATCTCTCCCGTGGAATAAAATTATACAAATACTTGAGTATTAATTAAACTGCAGATGATATGCAAGCATCAAATATTGCATGATCGTATGCATGTTACAGCATGTAGAAGTTTTTCCAAATTTTAAAAATTTGTATCTTTAAATGTATATCTGGACACATGTGAATGGACATTTTACATCTTTTCTTTACGTTTGAATAAATCTGTATAAATATATGAAAGCCACATGCATTGCTGTAGGAACTGTAGGAAAGAAAATCAGCTTACGATCATTCAAGAGAGGATAAAGGGATGAAATGTAGAAAACAAGAACAGAATATACTTTTTATTTGACGTGTACAAGGCAGGTCACAATAACTAGCATATATAATGTATATACAAGGCACAGTTTTGGATGACTACACATTCGATATAAAACTGCACATACATCTTATGAGAGAGAGAGAGAGAGAGAGAGAGAGAGAGAGAGAGAGAGAGAGAGATTAATTTTAAATGCATTATTCACATATTTAACTGGATATATTAAAGCTGTTACAAATTCAAGTTTGCATAATTGAAGTAGTTTGTACACGCTTAGTTTCTTCTAATAATAAGGATCAATAAAAGATTGTTATACGTGAGAGCAGTTTAAGACAAAATGATATCTTTACAAATGTTTACGTATGCTTTCATTTCTACCAATCTAGAAAATTAATGGATGAAGTAAAGCATTTCTATTGCTGGCAATAACACTATGGACTGAATTAGGGTAATACCAGAGTGAATTAGGGTAATACCAGACTGAATTAGGGTAACACCAGAGTGAATTAGGGTAATACAAAACTTCTTCAAATCCCGAGCTCAGTAGAACAGTTCTTACATTAAAAACAGTTTTTATAATTGTCTTTCTTTCAAAAGCGTTTAACATTAGTTAGTATAATGTTTTGAAGAATGCAATTATTTGTTTTTAGCATTGAACCAGTACGTTATGATTATAGTCTTGGTAGAAAGGTTGGCAAGTCTTGTAACCACTTGCAATATTTTCTAACTACCCCGCTATGTTTTCTGCTTAACAATGTTCACAGCCATGATACCACACTGAAGATACAATAGAATCAAATAAATCAGACGTTATTGTCACTGGACAATGTAAATTGTTAGTATGATTCAGAAATACGTTCACTGCTTTGACGCCTTTTCCACGCACTTACGATTCAGTGCAACAAATGCTTTGCATGAATGACGAAGACAAAATACAAGAAACAGTCACACGATTAATACAAGAATAGCTCTATATGTCATCAAAGTTGAACCGTTCAGATTTATATGCAACTGGTACAAATTGATACTTTTTAAGGCATGCATGTTAGTTTGCAACAACGTTATGACAAACTGATGTTTCTAAGCGAGAAAAATATAGCTTGAACCAAAATATGTACAAGAAAATCTGCAGAAGTCAAACTTTATTCAGATGTTATCAATTAGACACTGAATTTAACATTTAGAAAATCTTATTATCACGTTCTGTAAATTTAGTTTACGAGTCTGATAAAAATACATAATTTTCTCATCAAAAACATGGAATAGATTACATCATGTAGAAACAAAAGCAAAACAGAGATATCGTTAGGAAGCCGAGCAAGAATGGTAATGATAGTGTATTGCCACTGTTTCCACGGACAGTGGTACCGATAGTGACACCGTTTCCACGGACAATGGTACCAATAGTCGTGCCATTTCCACGGACAATGGTACCAATAGTCGTACCATTTCCACGGACAGTGGTTCTGACAGTGGTACCATTACCGCCGATACTGTTATTTTTCTCTCCGTCAAAATCACCAACGGCAACAGTTAGACTGTATAGGGCAGAAGTGCTGAATTTCTCGAAGCGGAATGTAAACGTTTGGTTTTCCCCAGTTGTTGTCATCGTCGGATAACCAATTATCATATTGGTCCAATTTTTATCATCATATCTGACCTTAAAAAGAAAAAAAAATTGCTTGATGAAATGATAATATGGTGTCAACTGTTTGTTACCAGTAAAATATATGATATCTGAAGCATTTTCACTTTCAGTTGAGTGAAAAGAAGCCAGTTACATTAAACTGAGACAAAAACCGAATCAACGATACAATGTTCAAACGGTTTGAGAGGAATTTAATGTATAAGAAAAGACGTGTCCGAAAATTGCTACAAGCGTGCCATATCTGCAAATTTGTCCATGACGAAGCAAACCTCTATTATATAAAGAATTCGGCGGTGAGTTATCGAAAATTCTAGAAAGCCTTTATGACAAATACTTTTTTTTAAGAAACTGTGAATTGGCCAAAATTATGAGGGAAGGGTTAACAACATTGATATACAAAGGGAAAGGAGACAGGGAAGATCTACAAAATTGGAGGCCCATCTACATCATACATCAGGATTACAAAATATTAAGCAAAACCTTAGCTGAAATAGTTACAAAGGGGATGACAAAACTAATAAATAACAATCAAACATGTGGAGAAAAAGGGAAGGATTTACAGAACAACATCTTAAGTATTAAAACAATAATAGAACATATAAGGAAAGTATGCAAAACGGTGCCATGGTACTTAAAGCCTTTGACAGATTAGAATAAAACTATGCAAAACGGTGCCATGGTACTTAAAGCCTTTGACAGATTAGAATAAAACTATGTCCTTAAAGTATTGGAACAATTTTGAATTTGTGCCCCTAGCAAAGATATATTTTATCAAATTGTCGTAATATGGATGATTAGGTATCGATGCGAGAACGCTTTGAGGTAAAAGGTGAATATTGTGTCCGGTTTAATTAATGTTTATAAAACGAAACGCATTTAATATCTTCATGGTTTATTAAACTGTGGTCTTTTGAACTGGGATGCCTGCAAAATGATAAATAAATTGTAAAATCAGAATCGTTGCCAAATCCTGGAATAAGCATATGTGAAATGTAAAATAATCTCTTCATGGTTATTATATATATTTATTTATTTATTTATTTATTTATTTATTAGATATTGGAAGATCAGTGAGACAAGGATGTCCACTATCCATTCTGTTATATGTTATAGCGATTGAAATTCTGAGTATAAAATTAAGACTTAACAAAGATATATTAGGAAACAAAATACCTAATATAAGAGAAGAAATAAAAGTGCTGCAACATGCAGATGATTGTATAAACTTTATACGAGACCCTGATTCTTTGAAACATTTAGAAAAAGAATTTGAACATTTTGGGAAAGCCTCAGGGTCCAAAATAAAACACGAAAATACAGAAAATTTGATAATGGGAAACTGGCGGGGGTAACTACCCAGGGATGCCACCGTGATTAATAAAGGTAACATAAACGCTTTAAGAATATACTATGGAATAGGAGAGGAAAAAGAAAATTTAAAAATAATAAAAAGAATATAGAAATAAATCTTGATATCTGGGCTCTGACGCCACTGTGTCTAATGGAGCTGGTCCAAGTAGCAAAATCATATATGTATTCCAGCATCAATTTCATAATGATATCAATGGACTTTAAATACGAAAGTTTAAAATAGGGATAATAGACTACATATCAGCACAAATACGCACTGTAACCAATGAAACACTATACAGGCAATGGAAAGGGGGGGGGGGCGGGGGTCGTATTACCATACCTTATATGAAGAAGAAAAGCACAACACACATTCTGAATAGATTCAAGAAAACAAAATACAGAACCAAAAACACCATGGGAGGGCTTAAACTTGAGATCAAAAGAACTCACAGAGACATTAAAGACATTTTAGTCAAATGTAGAGACAAAGACAGACATTGTGAAAACAAGAGAGAAGAAAGATACGAATGGGTAAGAGAGAAAAACAAATAGTTAGAAAAAAATCGAACATGAAAAACTTTGGCAGTAAACTGGGAGAAGGCATGGAAAAGCTGGAACAAATTAGGATCATTGAGAATACAAAGCATCACCTTCAAATACATGCACAATGCGTAGTTGACTTGACAGAAGAGATAGGAGTGAGAAGGCATATGATCAAACTGTCGCCTAAATGTCCACTGTACAAACTAACCACATATTCCAAATTACATGGGATAATGAATTGTAAAGCACTAGCTACAGAAAAGAGATGAAAGAGAGGAAATAAATAAAAAAGTGACTTTTAAAAAGGAAAATATTTTATTGTTAGACAGGGATTTTAATAAGATAATTTTATATAAAGTAAATTTGTTTAATCACACATGCTTTATATATATATATATATATATATATATATATATATATATATATATATATATATATATATATATATTTAACTACCTTATTATAGCATAATAGCATATTTAGAAAAGAAAGTCAGGCAGGGAACAGGGACCCTTAATGGGGAAGTAAATTTGATGACGCCACAGTGCTAAGCCAAAGGGCGATCCGCGAAGTGGACAGGCCTGTGAATGAGTGTGGAAAAGGCATATTAAGGAAAAACTACAAACACACACAAATATCTACATATACACGTATAAAATACTACTTCTTTCTTTCTCTCTCTCTCTCTCTCTCTCTCTCTCTCTCTCTCTCTCTCTCTCTCAAAAAAAAAAAAAAAAAAAGACAAATAAACAAGACACCGTACTTCGTTTAAATTCAAAAACAGATAAAGGAATAACAAAATATTAAATGCATACGAAAACGACAAATGATCTTATTTAGAAGATCAGGAAACTTAGAAAAACTGCGAAGATTTGAAAGAAAACTGTATATCCCTCGCAAAACTCTCTCTCTCTCTCTCTCTCTCTCTCTCTCTCTCTCTCTCTCTCTCTCTCTCTCTCTCTCGATCGATCGATCGATCGATCGAATGGAATAGAGAAGAGATTTCGAGACAAGGTTAAAAAAAACTACTTGGAAGACCAGCTCTATAGAGACACTAGGAAAAGGAAGAAGAAAATACCCCAAATTTTTCAAATTTAAAACAAATGGAGAGAACAATTAAAAAACACATAACTACATATCGGGGAGTACACATCCACAAATAAAAACTGTTTTACATTTTTTTGGGAAGGGGCGGACATCTGTCCGGTGCCCTTTAAGCCCCTAGAAAGGAAGCAGCCCTCTGATGCATCGAAAACATAATACTGTTGTATTTTACGTTATAGGAGCAGGCCTGAAGGACAAAAAATTCACGACATGAACAAAAATATATAATTTAAAAATAAATATAATTGTTGAAACAAGAGTTTTACGTCTACACAAAGGAATTTGCACGCGATTAACACACACCAATATTATTGCTTTTGTACTGACTTTAAGTTGCGAGGATTACAGCAACACCTGAACCACCTATACTGTTTGGCCTCATATCCGCTTTAACCTAGACATCACACAAACACATGCCCGATCACATCGACGCAACTAGTAACAAATTCCGTACAAAATTACACTTGCACACAAAGACCAACGTGTTTTGAAATTTTGTATTTGTTGGTGTCGTTTTATCTTTAAAGTAAAGATTTTTCCTGGCTCAAATTGTTTTAATAATAAATGAAAGTCATGAAAAATGTCAGCTGGTAAAATCAAAATACAAAATTCACTTTCTTCAAGTTGACACAAAGATCTTCTTTGTCTTAATATCATCCGTTATTACTATGTCACTGTGGCCACAGATTTTGCCGTGTTCAACAGGTTAAAACACATTTATATATTAGGTGAGATTTGGGATTTTGTATTTAAAACGTGATTGGGGTTGGTTCTATTTCACAAACAATTTCCAAACGTGCTGAGTATCGGACCAGTCATATAAGATTTTTGTTTGATTTGGAATTTTAACGTAGCTTCAACAATTTTTCATTCATATCGCTACGATAGCTGAAGTGAGTCAGTTTATAGTGATGTCTAGCACTGGGGCATCATGTCGCAGTCGTGTAGCATGTTGTCCCACCAGGTCATATTATCCTGGCACCAGGGCGACCAGTCCTAACACTAACCTCTTAATGTTGAACGGAAAGCGAGGCAGCTGTTAGTACCATTTTTTTTCAGTCTTTGGTATGACTTGGCTAGGGATCAAACCCACGACCTCCCGATTCCGTGGCAGACTAACCCATATGCCACCGGAGCGGTTACATTTATAGAAGAAGTGACAATAGTGCTAAAGTGCCTCAATTATCTCTTTGCTAAAGGTGTCTTTCTCCTTATCCGTTAAATAGGTATTGATCCAAAACTTTTTTTGTGGTAATATTTCTTAAAAGAAATCTAAAATGAATGCTTTTCCGTTCTGTATCTCGTGTACATAGTTTAGCAAAATTAAAACAGTTGGTTCATATTTCTTCACTAATTGCGCACTCTATCTTCCTGGACCAAGTTTCATGTGTACCATTTGTTTTTTGTATCTTGGTTCTTATAAGGCCTTAATAAATAATTTTATTTCGTTTGCTTACACTAAGGAGTGAAATTTTATCCAAAATTAAATTAAAACTGTTACCACTTACAAAAAGGAAACATTAAAGTTTTATTTTCAGCACACTAAGAGCATTGTGAAAAGAGCAAATTACTGGAATGATATCATTGGATATTGCTTTGATGTCATCAAACGTAACTGAAATACTTTTGCATAATTGACGTTAAATAGTAGAATATCATTTGTTTTCCAGATTATTCGGACAGAAGAATATATTTGTTTCAAGAAAATGGTAATTACCAAATAAGTAAAGTAGAGGGGTATCTGGTTTTGTTTATCCAAGATTTATTGAATCTTCCCTTTCTTGCGTTTTGCGTTGGGTTCACAGATCATGCTTATTTAACTGAGAAGACATTCACGGTGACATATGGACTAATAATTATTCAGACGCCATAATGAGTAAAAACTTCATATGCTGTGTGAATTTGCTGTTGTTTGATAAAGATGTGATAGAAAGAACTTACTTTTTTAGACAGGATGATCCCGGCCCCTCCTCCTAGGTTATACATATCTCCATCATAAGTCCCTTTAGTTGCGTTGGATGCAGACCGATTCCCGCTGATAACGATACTAAAATCTATGTACTGTCCTACTTCACGTACTCTTTCTCTGCAGATGACATCCGGTGATCCACAAAATTTCCAGTTCATGATGGTAAAGATGAATTTCACATTTCCAACCTTGCAAAATAAGATCAGCAAACAATGTTATTCTCTCGATTCTGTTATCGAATAAAAGATGACGCAATTACATTGAGGAATTTCTAGAATGTAACCCTGTTTCATGCGCTATGCATATGAAAAAAATTGGTGAAACAGTGAACTACAAGTTTCATGGAACATACGCATAATTATGAGATTGGGAGAAATAAAGTGTTTTTGTGGGTGTTTATTAAGATACCATACATATCTAGGAAGCATCGCGTCTATAAATGATACCTGATTAGGTTACTGAATGCATCTTTGCAGTCAAGAAACTAAACCCTGTTCACTGACTATAACCTTCCAACAAATTGTTACTCTCTATGAGGTAAATGAACGTCGATTTTGATTTTCCTTGGTTAAATCACTCTCTGCTATCTTGTTTGTTTTTAACTTTGCACTGTGTCAATATTGAAAGAAGTAGCCTTTGGACATTATGTTAAATTAGGTCATACGAATATGTTAAATTAGGTCATACGAATATGTTAAATTAAGTCATAAGAATATGTTAAATAAGGTCATACGAATATGTCAAATTAGGTCACACGAATATGTAAAATTAGATGGTGTATAATCTATAACACTAGGTCTTAAGAATATATAACATTTGCACCTATATTTCTGCACGAATTTGGTATAAATATGCTAGTTTTGTGGGGCTGAAAGATTTCTAGAAATTGCAAAATGTGAAATTGGTTCATGCATTATAATTTATATAATAGAATGGCATGAGGTTTGAAGCGGGTGATGCGAATTTGACTTGTATGATGTCATGAAAACTGTCTGTATTAGATTAATTACATAATTTCAACTATTTCATATGAATTAATATTGTGTTGTGATAACTTCCATTTATTTTGCATGATTTTGGTAAACTTTAAAAATTTGTTTTTGCTCTGAAAATACAGCTAAATGTTCTAACATGCTTAAGCTTTAACATGAAATTGCATGGAGATTAAAGTTTGAATCATGCAATTGTCTTTGAAAGATTTCTATGGTGTGCATGGTATAACGATCTCCACAAAGTCAACGTTTGCCTGACTTGATGCCAAGAAAGCCCCTTCTACAGATTGCGATAGACGTTTAATCGTTTTTGACAGATGCATGCCACAATAATCAACCTATATGATATTTATAAGTGCACAAAGACATGCGTAGAAGATATGGAGAAAGTGCAGTCTTCCTTACCTTGATGTTCGTCGTCTCGTTGGCATCAGTGATATTGCCACTCTCTTTAAAGATGTAAACAGTTGTCAGCAGAGTGGCGGTGACTGGTGCCAGATTGACAGTGAAGTTACACATAGTAGCATCAATATTTTGGTACTTAGCATCTGTTGTATTGCTGAAAGAGAAAGCCCGGTTCGCAAAGGTGCTAATGGTATGAGGCGTGACCCCATTCCTTCCAACACTGTTCCCTTTAGAGTCTTTCTCCTTTATTTCGGCGAACTGTAGTTTAACAGAATTTGGATCCGCATCTATATTCGAGGTGTTGCCAACCACTATTTCCCCAGACTTTTCCAGAACCGTGACGTAGACACCGTTGTAGTTCAATACTTGGTCGGCAATGACAATGGAGAAAGTGAACAACAAAAGAATGTGACAGCCTCCTTGCAATTTCATGACTTCTTTCCAAATCGTTATCGAGCGTAAATTCGCACGAACCTCGTTTCAGACAAAGGGAGAACGAACTGATGATTTAAGACATCGAACGATCTGTTCAATAAATAGGACGATTTAAGAATACACAGCCTTAGGGGAATCAGAGAATATATATTTTCATTCAGGTAATTTGCATAGCTAAGCCCCATACTAGCGCATTGACAAGTGAAAGATTAGATCTGGAGTAACGCATTTCCATAAATTGTGTGTCGTACATTGAATTCACGTACACATTAAAACAAACACAATATTTAGTTGCTGAGGTTTTCTTTGAAGCTGAAGTAACCAAGAAGAAAATAATCCCATTAAAACTACATGAAATGTACAAAGTCTACCTGAAATTAAGACAAAGGGATGATCACCAACTTTGCCCACGTGACGAAAATTTACATCTTGATTTAGATGTGCATGCAATGTGGAGATTTTATTTGTGTGTGTGTGTGTGTGTGTGTGTGTGTGTGTGCATGTGAGTGTTTTGCTTGTCTGTACATTCAGGTGGGATCATGGGTGGCATGTATTGTGTTTACTGTAAGCTGTGTGTGTCTGTGCTAGATTAAGTGTCATATTTAGGTAACAGTATGTAGGATAAAAAAACACCCGATTTGTAAAGAATGATTGCTAAACCGAAGCGGCCATAAAATATATAAGAATGAAGTGTCACGTTATGCTGTTGATCTAATGACTACAAATATGAATAGTATCATTATGTCCGAAGGCAATTAATTTCAAGATTGTATCATAACATATATACAAACACCGAATCAAACACATATCTTTAAAACATGCTGGAATGTTTTACATTATCAGAATGCTCAAATTTATCTATCTTAGAACTTAAACAGCTGAATAAATTGATTGAAGAAAGTTAAGTTATACAAATTTTACACATAGACAAAAAAAAAAAAAAATAAATAACAATAAAAGACATAATTTTACATTCCACATGTGCTTATATCAGCAGTTGGCAACGTTTCTGATTTTATAATCTATTTATAATTTTGCAGGGACCCCATTCCAAACAGAGACTACATTTTCCTAAACCATGAAGATGTTATATGAGTTTCGTTTAACAAACATTATTTAAGCCAGACATAATTCTCACTTTTTGCCTCAAAGCGTTCTCGCATCGATACCTAATCATCCATATTACGACAATATGATAAAAGATATCTCCGCTAGGGGCAAATATTCATTGTGTTTCAGAATGAATAATGACATATCTCTAGGGTGAGTGCGATGCAATCCTCAATACTGACGTACACGTAAGAGGGTTTATATTTTTGTGGTGTAATACACATCCATTTCTTAACTTAAAGATTATCTATGTCAACTTTGCTTTTGAGACTGAGGTTGAATCAGCTGCTAAAAATGGCTATTTTGATGACGTTTTTTGACTTGGTCGCTATATTCATATATATATATATATATATATATATATATATATATATATATATATATATATATATATATATATATATATATATGTATGTGTGCGTGTGTGTGTGTGTGTGTGTGTGTCTAAACTATAAGTTATGTTAGAGTCTGACTACAAAATTACATGCCTTGAATTAGTTCTTATAAAGTCAGACTACAACATTACCTGCCTTGATTTAGTTCTTGCTGAGTTAGACTACAACATTACATGTCTTGAATTAGTTCTTGTGGAGTCAGACTACAACATTGCCGGCCTTGGATTGGTTCTCGTGTAGTCAGACTACAATATTAAATGCCTTGAATTAGTTCTCGTAGAGTCAGATTACACCATTAAATGCCTTGAATTCTTGAATTAGTTCTTGTGTAGTCAGACTACACCATTAAATGCCTTGAATTGGTTTTTGTGTAGTCAGACTACAACATTACCTGCATGGAATTAGTTCCTGCTGAGTCAGACAACAACATTACATGCCTTGAATTAGTTCTTGTGTAGTCAGACTACAACATTATCTGCCTTGTATTGGTTTTTGTGTAGTCAGATTACACCATTGAATGCTTTGATTTAGTTCTTGTGTAGTCAGACAACACCATTAAATGCCTTAAACTAGTTCCGATAGAATCAGACTACAATAATACATACCTTGAATTAGTTCATGTTTAGTCAGACAACAACATTGCATGCCTTGAATTGGTTCTTGTGTAGTCAGACTACAACATTAAATGCCTTGAATTGGTTCTTGTGTAGTCAGACTACAACATTAAATGCCTTGAATTGGTTCCTGTAGAGTCAGACTACAACATTAAATGCCTTGAATTAGTTCATGTTTAGTCAGACTACAACATTACATGCCTTGAATTGGTTCTTGTGTAGTCAGACTACAACATTAAATGCCTTGAATTGGTTCTTGTGTAGTCAGACTACAACATTAAATGCCTTGAATTGGTTCTTGTAGAGTCCGACTGCAACATTACAAGCCTTGAATGAGTTTTTGTTGAGTCAAACTAGAACATTACATGCCTTGAATTAGCTAATGCAGAGTCCGACTACAACATTACATGGCTTGAATTGGTTTTTAAAGAGTCAGACTGCTATCACACTCACCTTAGAAAATTGATTAGATATGTCGATACCTTGTGTATATGAATTTCACAGATGCAGCGACATGACAACCAATGAAACTGAAATTGTTCAGATGTTGTAAATTGTTCATATTGAGTTATTTAACAGGGGCACCAATGTAGAATGGATTCATATATATGCAATTTCCACCCTCAGCTACATAGTCATAATTTCGATTTTGAATTTACAAAATACCCTTTTGAAGTCATTGCATATACCATTTTCAACCGATGTGCAATGCATAGCTTTTTACGTTATTATTAAGTTGGCATGACATCAAGGGTGGCAATTCATTAAATCGATTTCAGTAGGACAAAGTACTGAATTATCTAATTTATCCGCCAAGGTGTATACATACGCGAACCACGGCTTGCATGTATCGAGAAAAAGTGATACAAGTTGCTCCTAATTTACAGAGACGTTCTTCATTTGATGAGACTTTTCTGAAATCTCTCTCTCTCTTCTCTCTCTCTCTCTCTCTCTCTCTCTCTCTCTCTCTCTCTCTCTCTCTCTCTCTCTCACACACACACACACACACACACACACACACACACACTTTTCTATGTATGTCGCCTCTTCCCATTCTCCGTTTCAGCTGAATATCTCAATGTTTTGCCCTTTACAATTATCACCATATTAAGGAAGGAATTTATATGCTTAACCAAAGACTTCCGTTTCTAAGGTTGGATATATTATTTGATCCCTATTATCGCTTTGTATGTCAAACAAAGATAACGAATCAATCGTGGTTCAATGCAGTTACATTTGCCGCCATCCCATTAATAGTTAACTAAGCAGATTTGATGTTTGTCTGCTTCAAACTGTTCCTCTTGCGTCGGTGACGAAATCAGTGCGGTTGTCCATGATAATCTGTT
Source organism: Unio delphinus (assembly GCA_029339505.1). NCBI lineage: Eukaryota > Metazoa > Mollusca > Bivalvia > Unionida > Unionidae > Unio > Unio delphinus. The sequence continues at coordinate 8,229,519 of JAQISU010000278.1, forward strand.
CCAGAAAGTTTCAAATGTATTCCTGTTTTTTATTTTCATCGGAGTTAAGATCGTTTCGAGTTTCTTTGACTTAGCGTGACAAGTTTACGCTGATGTAAGCGTTAGGTTTACTTATGCATTTCAGTTGATGCGTTAGAAGCCCACGCAAAACCTAAAACAACAGTGGTGTCAGAAAGAATCACGGCAATACATATAAGCTCGATGTTACCAGTGTAAAGGTCTAGGTTGGTTCCCGTTTTGGAGTGGGGTGCTTCCAATTTAGTATAGAATACCCACCCTGGCTCGTTTTTGTCAGAAATTGAAGTAGTGTTTGAGAGATGCAAAGCTGTGAGCCCAGAGTCAGCGGTGCCGACAGTTAAATTAATGAATATACAAATTGAAATTTAAATAACAACAATTTAATATAATTCAAACAGTAATCACTCAAATACCATTCAGCTAATTTCATATCACTCCACCAAATGACGGCCTAGTTCATCCTTTGAATTAGTGTGTGAAATCTTCCGGTCTGTCCTAAGTCCTACTCATCTGTATGTTTCTTCTCTATTCCTTTGTCTCCCTCCGTTATCCCTTCTACTTCTTCCTCTGTCCTTCCATCTCTCGTTTGTGTCTCAGAGACTCGGACCACAGCTGGGGTAATTCCCTCTGGTCCCTAAAACTGCTTCTCTTTGTCTCCCAGAGACTCGGACCACTACACTGGGTACTTATGTCTGGTCCCTAAAAGCTTCTGTTTCGAAGCTTTCTGATTATTCACTGAATAATTCCGCCATTACTAATGGTCGCGGGGTAGTTTTATTTGCCTTGTCCCGGCAAATATTTGTAACAGTACTAACGTTTCGATTCTCAAGATGATATATTTCAACTTAAGGTTCTAATGTCTGGCACGTCTAACTCAATTTCGATTGGAGGTTGGTTCCTAATGATCCGATATAGCCCCTCGCAAAAGTCTGTCAAAGATGTTCACGATAAAATTAGCCGATGCCTTATTCCAACAAAAAATCGCCACTTACCTGTGAACAAGGTTACGTAACCGACTTTGGCAAAATAAAACGCGCGACTTAAGTGTACGGCTATGTCAATTAACTCGCAGGACACCTCCGACATTTTTGCCGGCGAGAAATTATAGCCTCAGGGTTTAACATACCCATGCTAACATCTGATTTCTTCTATACCGTGACAACCCCCCCCCCCCTCCACTTATCCAAATGCAAATGTACGCTACACACCCAATAAACAAAAACAAATATTGTAGCGACACCACACACTGATTACGGGCACGAATATATACCCGACATACCGTTATTTACAGAGCGATCTATATCATTTCAACGCTTTTACTCATGAAATTAGCGCCTACGTTATCTGTACCTTTCACGTATCTGATATGCATCTGGTACTGCTTCAAGAACAGCGACCATCGCATTAAGCGTCCATTCGACAATTTTGCCTGCGGAAGATTGGCGAGAGGTTGGTGGTCGGTTTCCGATATAAACTTGCGTCCTACAAGTACCGCTCGAACCATGATATTGCAAATACGATTCCGAGGCATTCCCTCTCAGATAAGGAGTAGTTTTTCTCGGCAGAAGACATTTCCGACTGCCGTACGCGACAGGTTAAAGCGTCCCTTCGTGTTCTTGTTATCGTACTGCTTCTTGTCCTGTATCCCATGCTTCGTTTTCTGTGCCATTCTCTGACACGTTTGACAGGAGATACAGCACCGCTTGATATCTCTCTGAGTCCCTTGCCAGTAAAACTCTTTATCAAGACGGTTACGCATCTTAGCAATTCCCATGTGTCCTATATCATGAGACTCTCGTGTGCGAGTTTTAACACTTCGCCTCACTTCTCTTTTGCACGACAACTTGCTTCAAGTGTTCGTTGCCTTTTCTGGCGTGGCGATACATGATCCCTTTCTTGTACGCGAACTTCACCGCGCCATTCGGAATTTCCTTCTTCTTGCCCTCTTCAGCGTATTTGCGCAACCGCGCCAGTGTTGCGTCAGTTTGCTGAAGTTTTCCCAATTCCACTGGAAGTACGTTACTCTCCGGTGTCGACGTAACTTCCAGTGGACCTAGTTTCCGCAGCGCTCACCGGAATCGCTCTTGGATTGCAGTAGATTGTATATATGTTTTTAATATCAAAGTTATTTGCTTTTAGTCTTAGCTGTTTCTTTTTATTAATCTCTTTTGATGACTCATGAAGAAATTGTTTAAAAGTGTATGATTGAATACATTCAAGTCATTATGTATATATATATATATATATATATATATATATATATATATATATATATATATATATATATTACTTTGAACGAGGAATAACATGGAAATACAGTCAGTTTTTTTTTAAAGCTGGTTTGAATAAATTGCTGGAACTTAATGAAAACAATTTGTTAACAAGAATACTAAGTATTCCATGTGTATTTCAATGGAGCCTAAACGTGAAATATTCGACTCCACTTGTAGACATCCTTATCGAACGATTACCATAACGGCCATGTTTGTCCGGGAGAGGAAAACTAATTTTTTTGGTTTACCCAATCGTGAACATAAAGAATAATGCTTCCTTGAAAAACGTGTGTGGGGGGTTGTGATTTGGAACGTTTGATGTACCTTTAAAAAAATTTCATTTATATCACTACGATGTATGCAGTATGGCAGCTTATATTGATGTATAGCATTGGGGCATCATGCCAAGGACATGTATAATGATGTCTCTCCCAGTCACATTATCCTGTCACTAACCTTTTCATACTAGGGGCCATGCTGTTCATTTGTTAAGACTAGTTTTATAACCTTTGGCATGAATCGGGCGGGGATCAAAGTCACGACCTCCCACATCAAATATAAGATAATTTCCTGGAATCATTCTTAAGAAAAAACAACATAATAATACAGAGAAACTAATGCATTTTATAATTGCTGACTTTCAACGTGCACAGAGGACTAGCATACACCTCCCTAATTGCTGTGCAGCTCGTGAGGCAGCTCATCATGCTTTGGAGAAGTGTATACAAGAAACTATATTTATTCAATATCCCGATTGTTGTAGGAATTTAGGAGGACGTAAGAAAATCTTTCAGGGATCCCGTACTCCTGCTAATTTTGTCATTGGACTGTAGACCCTTAGTGATAAGAAAACATCCATCATTACTAGGACTGCATGCTACAGTCATGGTTCATACTTTCTCGGGATGCGACGGACATTTTTATTTGAAACAGTATTCATCATAAGGCATCTAATGACTAACAATCACAGTGAACAATGCCAAAAAGTACCTGAAAGTTGGGCAAGTGTAGATTAAAGCTTTTTTAGATTATATGGCCATGCCACTAAGAAAAACGCATGAACTATTTGGATTAAAGTTTATTTCCCAAAGCTTATCAACACGTTGTGCTAGAGCATTCGCCTCACATTCGCTATTGCGATCTTGATGGCATGCTTATAGAAAAACAAGAAGCATTTCACGGTTGGAACCAAACTCGTTCTTCAAACACGATTTACTTGCATGTCGAGATGGTGAGATATTGTCGACTGATAATTTTATGCCATTGCTGTCGAACATTTTGACAAGTATTTCTGGACCAGATGTATCGATCGTTTAAAGGAAGTTTGATTTCCCCATGGCTAAAGCCTGTGGTTTAGTCGATCGAAAGAAGCTAAGAGAACAAACTAATCATGTCCACTCAGTCTTAAATCTCAGTTTTAGTCTGGCTCTATTATGTGTGTAAAAGTAAAGACAAGTATATACAAAATAGCAAGAACGATGGAAAACAGAAACTTAGATGTTGGATGTCTATGTCTTAGAAAACCCAAATATCATCTACAAATTGCAGCGATGATTATTTCACACATACATCAGCTTGTTTCACTTAACGAGTGATGTACTTCCAGGTTCAGAGTTTACAGTGGAAACGTTGCTCTAACAAACATACCAATGACGCATTACCATCGAAAGACAAGGAAACTACGTGGTAGAAGTGTCGAGGCCCGTGTATAATTTATGTGTCAAACCGGATGTGGACTCTAGACGGATCATGGGAAATTATAACGTCGTGGACATAGAATTTTTGAATCCATTCGACAATTTCTTTGCAGGACGAAACAATGTCAGACGCTTACAATACATAGTAGGCGAATGAGATCAAAATATCAGCGATTCCCAACTGACCACCCTGAGAATTTTATATAACACATCGACGTGGAACACATTCCGCAATAATAAGGTTTGATCAAATGTAAAGCCTATTACCGAATCACAGGTATCATCCTGTATAATCACTCTCTTGCCAGGAAAAGTCAATGTTTATTTTTGCCGTACCTTTCCTGAAAATATGTAATCAGACAATCATTGTTGACGCAAGAAATTTAAAGAATGGTACCGCTCCATAGAAGGCATCATTTTGGAGCATGTGGCACAAAAATAGAAAGACGATACGAATGTTTGCGAACGTCATGTTGAATTATTTGGAATGGAAAGGGGCTCAATCCGATATTAATCAAGATGGATTACTTGGCAGATCCAGGTCGCTACTTTCAATTGCTCGCTGGAAAATGAAAACTCATGAAACATGTGTAGATCGATGGTGAAAATATGACTGTCTGCATCTTGTTGCACTACTGTTATTATTCAGATGGACGTAATTTTTAATTTGTACATAAGAACATATACAATTAGCATATTCTTATATATATATATATATATATATATATATATATATATATATATATATATATATATATATATATATATATATATATATATATATATATATATATATATATATATATATATATATATATATATATATATATATATATATATATATATATAATTGATTGGCAGGAGCAATTACTTCTTATTACAAATGTTCATAAACTAGGTTACTGTTTCGCATTAGATATAAGCGAATGACCCAAAATATTACAGAAAATATATAAAATTATATGAATATGATTTCATGAAAACTTTGTCTATAACGTATACTCAAACGATTTATCCACTTACGTAGGAAATAACATTTTCTTTAGTGGTGATACCTTTCATGTACTGTGCATTGTGCTGGAGGGGTCGGGGAGATAAAATCAATAAATTATCTTGATTCTACACCAATTCGGATGAGCTGAAGCCGTTTTAAATTAACATACGATGTTATAGAAATTCAGTCTTGAATTATATACTTGTATATATTTGTAAACGTGTGTATTTGTTTTATTTTTATATGGAAAATTCTCACTCCCAATAAGGATTCTCGTTTTCACCGTTTATGCCTGATGAAGGAAATAGAGCTGATGTAGTTGCGAAATTATAGTCACTATAATAAACCTAAAAACAAGATCTAATTCTCTACTTTCAAATAACTAACTAATCCATTCAAAAGCGAGTCCTAAACATCTGAAACACTTCCTATTTTAATACGTGATTAATTTTATGATCTTAAAACTTTTAAAATTCATGAGTGTACGGTCACTTTTCCCCTGGCTTCCTTATGGGGTGTGATTCAACAGGCTACTCGGGTAATTGTTTTGTCCAACAATCCCCATCCAATCACCTCCTCCACAAAACCGACTATTTTGTATCCGTCAGCGAATAAGCAGTTATAATGTTGTTTTTGTCTTATCCGTGAGTGAAAACGTTTTGCTGTGTTTCTATCGTTTTTCTTTCTTCTGCTAATATTAGTGCTTTTTTTGTTTAGTTGTCTGTCGTTTTCTTCGTATATTTAAACTACCACGTGGAGAAATGTGAAAGCATTTCAAGGGTCAGTATCCAATGTATACGTGTTGATATTTTGCAGCTTTTAACGGAATGTATGGAGCTTTCTGCGGGTTTTTTATAATTCACGTCACATATTCACGGGAATCACTTGCACCTATAGCAATGGCGCAAATATAAAGTAAACGGCTGTCTGCATTATATTTATTCAAAATTTATACATTGATTACAGGATAAAGTTTTGAAACATATGTGCTATTTTCTAATATGCTCAGTATAATTTAAAGAAAAGGAAACATCAATTTATGATCTGATACTACGTCAACGGCAAGTAACTATAGAACATATCATCAACTGTGTCAATATATCAAGTCAATATGTCAAGACGATTTAGGTCCAATCCAAAAGACGAAATTGGAAATATTTAAATTTACCTTTACTTTGCAAGGAGGTATATTAAATTCGTTGTACTGTTTTATGGCAGGGTGTATGAAATTTTGCTATCATCCTAATTTTCTAATTTAAATAGACTGATCCCTCAAAAAATATAATATCTAAGTTTCGATTTAGTAAATATTCGGATATATTTCGTGAGTGAAGTAGAAGCATTGTAGCAAACCTTTTCGAATCGGCATTATTTACCTCATTTACGAGATTTCGGACATGACCTGTTGCAAAGCAATGCGTATTCACATGACTACAAATGTATCAACTTTCTTTTAGAAAGGATACCTTCGTCAAAGGCTGAAATGCATATACATGTATTACAATGAAATACAAGAGCTTAAGTCCGTAGGGCGTAGTACCTAGTTACAGTGACATACAAATGCCAAAGGCTGCATCGAGTAGTACATATATTTCAAATAAATACAAGAGCCAAAGACAGATAATCAATGACGACCCATTTTATCAGATAAGGGTATTCGTGAACGCCAGATATCTTTTATATTCTCGAATCATTCCAGCACCCAACTCGAATTAAAATTGAAACGCCAGATTGTGATGCCTGCCTCACACAGAAGACATCTGCTAAAAGTTATAGAAACCAAAATTCACGCCGTAATATGCATTTTATCAAAAGTCGAGTAGCATATTATCGATTTCTTTGATAATACGGCCAAAGAAAACATCTGAACCATCATCAACCGTTTTCTCTAAAATATTGTGATATTTACAAGACCCCAATTCCCGTAATAAGATATTTTTATATCTCGAGGCAAATTAGGGATTACGCCAATGTTCCTCGACAATCTATAACATATTCGGAGGACCCCGCTTCGAAACAGGGTTTCAAACCATAAGTACCCAATTCAATATAAGGAATGAGAATAATACAATGGTCGTGATTAAAGCTTATGTACATATATTTTCAAGATAGAAGAAAGATAAACTATTACATTTTCTAATTATTAAACTTAAAGGCACTAGATTGGACCTGTTCTTTTTCATTTACGTAGTGTATTTTTTTCAGGAGTAAATGTGGTGTACATTTGGACGATGATTCATAATTTCCTCGATTAAAAACATGTCAACGATTCGAAAAGAAACTAAAATATAAATCCGAAGCCAACCGATTCGACTTAGTATAAGATATGTATAAAAGAAATGAAACAAACAAAACTAGATATGCACTAGCACAGCCATTTTGACACGAGCAAAATAAAAGGGATAAGGCGAAAGCGGAGTAATGAACACACAATAATGAAGTGGATTTTTTGCACGGATCGTAAATAATAATGCGGAGAGAAAATGCATTGGTCAAGAGAGACAAATCTTTCCAAATAATGTTTTGTCTTTACGAGTTACATCCCTCACGGCAGTATACATGTTACTAATGCTAGCAAGTACAGACCCTGGTTCATTTTTCTCCAGATTTTGTCAAAAGCTATGTAGCACATGAAAAAATACGAACAGAAAGAAATATAACTGAAATAAAGCATGTAACTGTATCTCGTATGTATTCGAAGACTCTCCGGATTGCCTTATACTGATGGGGATTTTTAACAAAAACACGTCCGTAAATGAACCATGTACCATTCAAATTTAACGATGACGAGAATAATATACAAGAAAATTGCTGCAGACATCGTAGTGAGGTGACTAACACTTGTTAAAGCTACACACGCAGACCCATACACGATCAGTTCCTATAACAGAGTAAATACAACCACTGTCAAAGACGAAAATGTGACTACTTAAAATATAGTACCTCAGTAGAATTGTGTTTATCAAGATTTTCGGCTAATGATAACGTATATATCACGTAAATTATATTGGAATGTTTACGCTAACCTTAACCTGTACACCTTTTCAGATTAATGCTGTCTAATCTAACGCAACCACAGCTCAGTTTCAAACGTTCTCTAATAAAACCCAATGTCAGCTCTATTCCCCAGGTACTGATTACATGTCATTTTACCCTTGAATCAAGCTATTCGGTCTACAAGGTAATTTTTGAACGATTGAATCGAGAAAAGTAAATTGGTGTGAGCAGTTACTAAAGATGCTAATTTTCTTCAACACTATTCTTGTCTACGTTCATCTTTCATTGGCATGTGGTTAATTTAAAAGATTTTAAATAATTTAAGAAATATTCAAGCACCATTTTAATCACTTTTAAAAGAAAAGAGATACATTTAGATACGTTATATTTTCCTATACAAATTCTTTATTCTTTAGATATGTTTACGGAAATAACGTAGGGTCTGCCACTCTTGAATTGCCAATGTACTCCTCGCAAGAGAAGTGATTGGTAAAGTCGATATTAGCACACAGAGATTTTTTCCATTAGCAGTTACGCTCCCATCATTGTGGCATTTTTTATGCGCATACGTTTAAATCTACATCTATTGTTGTTTTAATCAGTGGGATTATTGGAGATCCAGTATTAGTCCGAATTGATACAGTTCACTCCTTTCGCAGTTATGTGTTCAATATATCCCCCCCAAAAAATGTCTCGTACCACAAATTACCAGCTAACGCAGGATCTACATTATGTCATTTCCATTTCACATCTCCTGTGATAATTCTTTGGTCTTAAACTCAGTAAATAAAAAAGAGTAGACATCAACACAATTATGTTATTTTAACTAATGACTCATTTCCCAAAACGAAAATGAGAAACTTAAGAAAAGAACTGGCAACATAGTTGATTAAAGCCCCAAAATTCCTAAACAAATTCTATCAAAAGCCCAAAAGTATAGTACATTTTAAATGAATTTTACACAATACAAATACAATATACATATTATTCATTTCAAATTTCAATTGCTGGGCTTCAAAGTATTTTCAACTTTGATAACGTTATATTGTTTGACTTATGAACATTACTATTGCTGGTACAACATGCTTATATATCGTCTTCTTTTAAAGCCTCCCAACTGGCAATCAATAATAATAATAATAATAATAATAATAATAATAATAATAATAATAATAATAATAATAATAATAATAATGAGGACTTTGTATAGCGCCTAATCGTTCGAGGCTCTAAGCGCTTTACACCATCAATAATGATATGACTACACTACAGAACAACAAATGACAAAAACAATGAAATTGGAAAACATATAACATGCTGAAAACATATAAAATACAAAACATGATTAGGTCGCTAAGTTTGTCCCTACATTACAATCCGATTCAATAGGTTCAAAAATTAATAAATATGTGTGTGTGTTTGTGTGTGTGTGTGTGTGTGTGTGTGTGTGTGTGTACGAACAATAGTGATGTTAAGTCAAACAATATAACGTTATCAAAGTTGAAAATACTTTGAAGCCCAATAACATAAAATAATATCGTTTACTATTTCCTTAATTCGTTAATAAATATTGTTTATTTTTTGAAATGATGAATCTTGCAAATACTTTTAATTTAGAAGTTTTAATTGTCAAATACAAAATTAATTGTATTCATGCGCAAAATATATTTTCTTTCATGCTAGCTTCAGACTACGTCAGGTGTAATGGCGTATAAATGGCTGTATTGAATCAATAACGTACCTTTCGTAAATACTGAAACCATCTTCTAGTCTATCATTTAGTAATTTACTGCCGCATGAAATGTTTTAGAATTATTTATACATATTTCTAAAATGTTACATGATTACTGTAAATCCGCAGATGTTGCGATTGAAGATAATTATCGTAGTGATCAAATATCAGAATTATCGATATCAAGTCGAGTATCAGGACCACAATAATTATATCCTGGAAGGTGTTTTTCTCCTGGGTATTTAGCCCATGGAGTTCCGTGTAATTTTGCTGAAATATCACCTCCTCGTTTTGTTTTTAAATCGTCAGCTGATTTTGTATTTTGTAGAAATAAATCTAAATGTTTTGTACAACACCGTTCATACTTACCAGTAAGTGCTGATCTATTATTTTTTGTCGTTGTACTTGTTGTTAGATCACTTGTAGGAGTACGCGTCTTGCATTTCACACAATATAAATTCATTATAATTATTATACAGCACGAATGTAATTGATTTTTCGGCGACAAAAGCAAAGCACGTGAACCGGTCAAACATCATGCAGCGCTACCCAATTATATTCGTATGATAATAATTGGACCGTCTGGCAGTATAAATACACAATTATTTCTTAATTTGATAATGAGATGGTTACAATGGGGCAATTTGTATTTGATCAGCGGTGTTATGAAGTATTTTAGGATTTTAAAGAAAACGCAAAATCGTTAAATGAAGATGGAGATATTATTGAATTTATCACTGATATTGATGAAGTACCGAGTGTTGATGATTTAGACGGATTCGTTAACAATTAGTTGTGTTTGATGATGTGATGCTGGACAAACAATCAAATCCTGCTCGTATATTTTCTCGAGACAGGGATAAAATTACTGATGTGATTTATGTAACCCAGCGTTATGCACAAATTCCTAAAGTAATCAGGGATATTTATAATATTCTTGCTGTGTTTAACGGAGTTGATACACATACACTTTGAAATATTCATCAGAACTGGTGCATCGGAAATATGTATTATAATCTTTTTAAAAAATGATTTAGTCACGCTCAGTCAACCACACAGGAATTTATAACAAGAAATTTACATTACCCCAGATCAAGATATAGTATCGGACTTGATAAAATTTATCTGGATAGCAGCAGAATGAGGAGCGACCTCGATAACGTGTTATCAGGAAAATACAATCTTTCAAGACAACAAACTAGTAACACAACGGAGATTTTATCGGTTAAATAGAAGTTTGGTTCTTTTTTTTGACGTTATTTTTTCAGTTTCGTAGGAGACCTTAGTTTACCATATAGACGCCAATAAATGTTAGTGAACTTACACTCTCTACTACTACTTAACATTTATTTTGTTTAATAATGTTGTTGTGTTTGTTTAAATGCAACATACTTATCTGACACAAAATCAATGAACACTGTTTATATTTTTTGAAATTCATCTCAAGATAAAACTGAACACTGCACTGCAACCAGTGCAGTCACTTTAAGCAAACAACAAAAGCAAGTCTGGATAGGAGAGGTGGCAAGTTTAGAGAGGTAAAATAGGTATGTCGAATAAAGAGCATGAAAATATTATCTTGCCTTAAAATAAAACGGTATGTGAAGGGTGTGTGTATCACCATCAGGGCGCTGGGCTAAGGGGCGAATCATGAGGGGCGTGTGTGGGAGGGCGTGAGTGGGAAGGGGTGCGCCATATATCTGATCTCGCCTAGATCGGTCATAGAAAAATGTGATTAAACGTGGAGGGGGCTGGGGCGCCAATTTTATAGTTCGTCCCCGGGCGCAAAATATCATAGCTACGCCTCTGGTGACAGGCTTATATATTTTGTGGATAGTCATGAATATTCAAAAACTACAAAATAAGTGAACGTGAATGGTCATAAAAATCAATGTCATCAGCTGCAAGATAAACATGAAACACATATTATATTAAAGAATGTGGTATCGGTCAGGAAATCTGGCAATGGTATGCGAAGTTTGAAAAACAAGCAAGTCATCAACCCCCTGTCCATTTTTTCTGTTGCTATGGTAGTAAGGAGAGGTGATGGAATGGACTGGAAAGGAGTCACCACCTCAGCCATTATTCTAAATTCAGGTGTAAAATCAAGTCCCCTGTTAAGGAATAATTAAACTTGCTATAAGAATGATTGTACTGAACTTAAAGTAAATGACCCATAGCATTATAAGCTACACGAGTGCATGCAATGTTTGTATGATTCATATTATTTGTTTATTGCATTATTAGTGTCATAAATTTGTCATTTAAATTGACAGATCTATGCTATCTAATTTGAAATACAATACCCAGAGTCTTTAAATAATTTAATTGCATGGAAACAGGGAAAGAAATGTATTTTAATTCATTCAAATAACCGACAGCCTATGTGCCTGATGTACACACTATACTATTTTGTTTAGACAATGAAATTTAGTATGAGGAATATGATAATCTTAATTGTGAAATGCAGCCAGCCTCATCAAAGCAAGGAGACATGGATGTGACTGCAAAGGTTCTTGTTGCATAATCTACAACCATTCGTTCTTCATGATAGCCTCTGGATTGGCAAGAATAACATCTACATTTCCATCTTTTTTTAAAAAAAATGGGAAACTTGATTACTATCCTTTTCCCACACGAAAAGTGTTTTCTATAGTATTGTGTTACATATTTGTTCTTCATCTAGTCTTTGTAAAATAAAACCAACTTTTAAAGCAGGTGATGTTTAAGATAAATGAAGATCGGAATGAGGAAACTACTTCTTGCACCAAAATAACATAAGTTGTTTTTTGTACAAAGATAGTCACATGCTGACATAATCCTATACTAAATATAACAGTTGATTTATTTATTTCAAGACTGTTGTTTTAATACCTTGATTGGTAAGTAATAAGGGCACGAACAGAAGTCAATAGCACCATAAACCTCTTAGTAGATTACGTGGTACGTTATTGATTGGTTTGCACACATTTTTAACGCAAATGTTAATAAACCATTTTCTTTTTCATATAGTTTGTTATATATGCATATCTGTCAATTGAAAAGTATCTTGAATGGATTTCTTTGACATGTCTTTTATCATGAATTGGGATTCTTTGATGTGTTACTTCAATATGGCCTGCTGTTCTGACATCAAAGCCCGCAGTGTTGATATAGACAGCGATATCGGACACTTACCGGTAAGCTGAAGATCAAATGAACATAGAATCTAATATTTCATGCATTTCTTTCATATATTTTCTGAACTGCCCTTTATAATTTTTAATACAATGTCACAATTTTTATATGATCGGTTTACACACACACACACACACACACACAACACACACACATATATATGTGAAAAAGGTATACAACGAGTGGTAAATCATTGATACAGCGTACGTACTGTACATATATTTTATTTACATCACATATGAATTCACATGGTTGCTCCTTTGAACCGAGTTCAGATTTACTACTGGCAGCTGTGTATTGACATAGGGAATGAAATCCTCACATGCCCGAGTATCTCCGCTGCAAAATATAGTTCTATGCCTTTTATGGCTATTGATAATCATCTCTGCATATTAATAAGCTGCTTATTTTCTTTTTCAATGTCTATTTCGCTTCAGTGATTAAATCAATACACACTTAACCTAAACATAAAAGATGGTTTTAATAATAAATGTAGAGCATTACAAACACTATGTTAACTACGCCATTCAAATGAACGACGATCGATTAATGACCGATTCATGTAAATTAATGTGGAATATAACCTAAGCGAAATTATGAACCAGCAAAAGATAATTAAAATATTTTAATATATTTACAGTCGATCTAAATCATTATTCCGCTTTACTAGAACACAGGATTCCTTTAATAATTTTGATATTTAATTAATAATATACTGTTATGATCATTGTGGACCTTCGTACAATGTGTTTACCAACGAAAGAGGGAGACGGCAGCTCCAAGTCGCAAGATACAACAAAGTGGTATTCAACAACACTCTGGGCCAAGATAAAGCTAACGATGCTGGACATGGCATGCACCAAATGGAACCCATCATAACCAGATCGACTACATGCTGGTTTAAAACCGGTAACGATCTGGCAGTAATAAAGCAAACACAAGAACGTTTCCAGGTGCTGTTGTTGGGAGTGATCACGACCTCGTTTTTATAAACTTCCTAGTCGGACTGAGGGAAATTAATAAGGCAAAGATAATCGGGCTGAAATTCAACCTTGAACAAGGACCTTAACATCTGCAAGTCATTCTATGCCACAATTAGAGGATACTTTGCTTCACTCTTTGTGATGGATATTGATCGTAAAGTGAAGACAGATACTTTCAACAGTCATGACAACAGCTGCCAAGAAAGCCATTGGCATCTATCGCCCAAAGAAAAATCCCTGCCTTAAAGAAGATATTCTGAATTTGTGTGATGCCCAAATAAACAAGAATATCAGCAAAACATTGAAGGATGATAAAGAAGGCTGGATTGGACAAAAGTGCACATAAATAGAGAGCAGTCTAATAAAGAATAACGGCTAGAAGGCATTCCGAATTGTGAAAAATCTCACAAGACATACCAAGAGTCAGTACCATTCAAGACGAAAAACGGAAAATGCCTCACAGAAGCAATTGACATTGCAAAAAGATGGACTAATTATTGTAAATAACTCAACAACCATCCATCCACAGGAGACCTAGAGGTGCTTGAAGTTCCAAACTCCACAAATGATGATGATTTCCCCATTCTCAAAGAAGAGGTGGAGTCAGCAATAAGAGCACTAAATATTGGGAAGGCAGCTGAAATATATAACATCCCAGCTGAATGTATCGAGAATGGGGGGGGGGAATCAGTGATAGACTACTAACAAAAATATGCAACAAAATCTAGACAACCGGTGAATGGACAACATAGTGGACTCACTCACTTATTATAACACTCCCCAAAATGCAATCTCCAGCTGCGCCACAATTACAAAATTATCAGTTTGATCAGCTATACTTGTAAAGTGATGCTGAAGATCATGTTTAACAGACTGAAACCACAAGCAGAAGAAATAATTGGTGAAAAACTGGCAGGGTTCCAGAGTAGAGGAAGCACAAAAGAACAAATATTAAAGTTCTGGGTTCTGTGTGAAAAATACTCGCGATATCAACAAGACATCGATCATGTGTTCATAGATTTCAAAAAGGCTTTTGACAGAGTGTAGCATGAGGCATTGTGAGCCACAATGAAGAAGTACAACATGGGTCAAAAGTTGACCAATACCATCAAGCAGATGACGCCAAGGCTACCAGTGCAGTAATCGTTCATGGTTATATGTTGGACTGGATCCAGACAACAGTTGGAGTACGTCATGGCTATCTCCTGTCACCCACGCTTTTAAAAATCGACTTATAGCGCATCATGAGCGATGCACTGGAAAACCACTGTGGGACAATACGCATTAGAGGGCGTAACATGAGAAACCTACCCTTTGCAGACGACATTGATCGGCTGGAACGCAGTGAAGATGAGCGTGCCACCTTAGTGAAGAACCTGTATGAAACATCTTTCAGATTTGACATGGTGATACGCGGCGAGAAGACAAAGCTGATAACTAGCGGCAAACAAATCTCAGCCAAGATTAAAGTCAGAGGACAGGAACTGAAAACACTGAGCTAGTTCAAATATATTTGGTTCCATAATCACCGAACAGGGATCAAGAGCAGAAAGTTTGTCACGAGCAGCACAAACAACGGTAGCTATGTCAAAGCTAAGACCCATCTGAAGAGACAAGATTATCTGTCTTAAATCTAAAATTAGACTATTGAGAGCACTAGTCATCTCGATCTTAACTCTGAGAGCAGAATTACAACGACAAATTCAGGCACTTGAAATGAGATGTTACAGAACCATCTTTGGCATCTCTTTCATGGACGACATTACATATAAAGAAGTGAGTAATACCATCAGGCACAAATTAAACCATTATGAAGACTTTACCACTGTCCAAAAGCGAAAACTGAAATGGTATGGCCATGTCATTAGAGCCAACAATCTATACACAACAGTACTTCAGTACTTAGCGGAAGCGCCGGCCCTGCAGGCATTGGCACATATTCGGGAGATGTGGAGGGAACTGGTCAGATGTTCAGCAGCACAGTGCCTCAACGACCACACTAGAACAAGAGACTGATGAAAAAATAGATTATTAGGAAATTACGGTATGTTTAAGATACAAAACAGAAACATAACATTCAATACATCACAGTATCTGCACTACGTAAACGAGGAATTTACTGTATAATACTGAGATGGTTTGCAACTTTGTATCATTTATAAACGCTGTAGATAAATCCCAAGGAAAGCGTGTCGACAAACCATATTCTTGTTGGTTATTTGGTGTAATTACTATTTCAAAGTTGTAATCCAGCTAGAATTCCTTTTATCTCTCACTCCACATTTCTGTGTAGTTTGCCCGTTATGCATGAGATGCGTGGGTGGATAAAAATCAGAAAGGACTGTGATGAAGATGTGTACCATATTAAGTCCGTCTAGAAAACAAGCATTATTAATACTTTTTACTATTATTTTCATACGTCACTAATGATTAAAGTGTGGAAATTCATTATTGATCTAGAATCAACTGCCAACGGTTGCTAGAATGTTTATGTATGCGTATTATTACGTTCTAACCGGATCACAATTTGATATATCAATAGAAATGGTATAAGATATCAATAGAAATGGTATAAGATATCAATAGAAATGGTATAAGATATCAATAGAAATGGTATATCAGATTGCTTTATACCAGTACTTTAAATGCTATTGTAATAAATTTGGAGTATGTATATTTGACAGCATCCTGTTTTTAAGCAATTCTTAGATTTATTTGTGTGAGTTTTTAGTCTTAGGTGCCATGGAAATATTACTAGCCTGAAATAGTTAGCCAATTGGTAGAAGCAAACGTCACAGAGCCGAGTGTTAGTGAATTTGAACCATGTTGGGGTCGTTAGTAGTGAATTTAGGTACAAGCCGAATGACTGTCCCAGTCCATATTAAAATTCAGCGGCATATAAAAGTGTTGTGGTTGAAAAGGCAGTATTTATGGTTGGAAATCAGTAAATTATAGAATGGAATCAATAAGTTGGAACTTGGTAGGTACCGTTTATGTGTCCATAGTGGAAAATGGGCGTATGTATATGAGCGTGATACGCCGTAAATTATGAGGATTGACTGGCCTAGGGTCGCGCAGTTAAATATTTCCCAGTTAGTAAGGGAATACTATTATAATTTCTATGGCATGACAAGCTGTTGGTACGGAAATCGGATGATAATGAAGATAAACCATGCAAAGGTGCAGTTAATGGACTTTTAGGCAAGTTGTCTCATCTGAGTCGCCAATTAATTAGAGCAAAGGTTATTGAATATAGCAGACACGTCTCTCTTTCCATTTTACAACTCAAGTTGTATGGAAGTCTTTGGAAAGTTGGGGAAAACATATGACTTCGCGCCAGGGTTTGACACCGCTCGGTCAAGTGAATACCGCTGTGCGTGTAACACTATGTTACGTTTAATAATAATAATAATAATAATAATAATAATATATATATATATATATATATATATATATATATATATATATATATATATATATATATATATATATATATATATATATATATATATATAGAGAGAGAGAGAGAGAGAGAGAGAGAGAGAGAGAGAGAGAGAGAGAGAGAATTAATTATTTTGCAGTGCCTCTAATTCGATCCGGTTAGAAAGTTATGACAAAATATGTGATAAACTTTACTTGATTGTTCCGTTCCTATCTCAAGGTTAATAATATAACATTAATAGATTGAATTTAATTGTGCATCCGTGATCAACAGGCGTTGGTTGATTAGAGCTTCAGTATTGGATTGCAAGAATAAATTCGACTCTAATCTAAATTCTGGTTGGAGTTCTTTCTGAGATATCTAAAGGTAAACGTTATGCTTCAGTAAAATCCACGCCATGATGACCGCAATCTTTTTTGCCTTTGTGACACTTTGTAATAGTACAGATAATTAGTTTTCCTTTCTTTCAAGAGTTTGCCAAATTTGTCAGAAGGTGGACGAGATTCTTGAATTTGATACTGGACGACATTATTGGTGGTTTTGCTGGAATCGTTGGCCGTTATGAGAGCTGCTCTTACGTGTCGCCAATAAAGCTGAATTTACTACAGTAAAACTATTATTCTTACATGACCGGACCGTTTCCGGCTGGTTTGACTTTGTGTGTTTTAAAGACATTATGCAATCAGAAAAATATTTGCTTGTATTTCTCAGACTATTCCGGCACTTCCACGTATCAGCTGACAGTGGTAGCGTACACCCATCCCGACGATAAGCAGAGTGTACATTGATGAAAAACATGATTAAACTTTAGTGCACTTGTTATATCCTCAATGTGATTACTTTCTAAAACCGGTATAGGGTTACAAACTGTCACGCTGATGGGGAAAGGAGAATCGCGATAAGTGAATACTTGATTAAAGGATTTCCCGCTGTTGTTAAGTTAGGAAGAGACACGAGTATGTATTGTACGCGTGGGTCGAGAAGAACTTTTTAAAAAAGAATGCATATGAATACCTGTTTTCAAACAATAATTGATGAAACAATATTAAACAGTGTAATTTCACATCGGTCTCTAGTTTTATTATCGTCCTATTCACTGTTTTACACTGATAAACTCAAGCACGCTTTTATTGGTGGGGGTACAGCAGTCATGCATGTTTTCACACCCACTTGACTCGTGCCTGACAATAGCAAAATATGGTTGAAACAATGGATGCTGCGTAATATAATCAGCAAATATGTATCATGTGGAAATAGCATTTCGAATGAAAACTACACATTGTTGTTATATTCTTTATTGGATTTAAACAATTCTTTTTACAAACCGTAGTGTCGATCGATAATGCGATAGAGCAGCAGCTGAAAGACGTTCGTATTCATCAGCCCGCACTGAAAATTGATCATTACATACAGTATAATACAGGACCATAAATTATAAAATCGGACATTGATGAAAGAAAGAAAGTTAAATGTTGATAAACCAAACAAAAACACATATTCATATATGAAGAATAATCCAGACAGTATGACAGTTGTTTTAGATCCTGTTAATATGCACATATATTAATCCGAACTCAGGTGCACATTAAATCTACTAGATATTTGCCTGGTCGCAATAAAGCATATTCAAAATTTACATTTAAGTTCAATGTAACAAAAAACTGTTACTGATAAATATGTTAATTCCGTCGTATTGCAGGGTAGTGCGGTTGCTCAGTGGTTCGCGTGCCGGACTCATGACAGAAAGGGTGCTGGTTGAAATCCTACGATCGGACCAGCGTGGGTCAGTTACCATGGTAATTCCACGGATAGGCACTTTATTCCAACTGCCTAGTCACTAAATAACCAAATTTTGCTTCTGTGCCGAGAAGCACCAAACCTAACCACAACTGTATATACCCATCTGTGATGATGTGCCAAGAAGCACCAAACCAAACCAATGCGTAATCTTGCATACCCATCGGTGATGATGTGCCAAGAAGCACCAAATCAAACCAATGCGTACACTTGCATAACCATTTGTGAGGATGTGCCGTAATGTAGCAAACTATAATCTTGTAAAAGAGCATAACAATGTTGTATAAAGTTTGATAACTTTGGACAAAAATAAATTACATACACTTGATTTGAGGAATGTTTATTGTCTTTTTTAAAACTACAATCTTATTAAGGCTAAATGGAACAAAATGGTTGGTTACTTTTGGCTAGCCTATATTACGAACGTATGACTAATTTGGTTCTCAGTGATTTGTATACGAATTCATATTGTTACAAGCACAGGGGTATTCACTTGACCGAGCGGTGTCAAAACCCTGGCGCGAGTCACGCTGGAAGTCATATGTTTTCCCCAAATTTCCAAAGACTTCCATACAACTTAAGTTGTAAAATGGAAAGAAAGACGTGTCTGCTATAATTATTAATCTTTGCTGTAATCAATGGGCGACCCAGAGGAGACAACTTGCCCAAACGTCCATTAACTGCACCTTTACATGGTTTTTCTTCATTATCATCCGTTTTCCGTACCGATAGCTTGTCATGCCATAGAAATTACACCAGTATTCCCTTACTAACTGGGAAATATTTAACTGCGCGACCCTAGGCCAGTACATCCACAGAATTTCCGGCGTATCACACTCATATACATACGCCAATTTTCCACTATGGCCACATAAACGGTACCTACCAAGTTCCAACTTATTGATTCCATTCTATAATTTACTGATTTCCAACCATAAATGCTGCCTTTTCAATCACACTACTTGTATACACCACTGAATTTTAATATGGACTATGTTATCGAAAGGGACAGTCATTCGGCTTGTACCCAAAATCACTACTAACGACCCAAGCATGGTTCAAATTCACTAACACTTACTCCAAATTTATTACAATATTTTCGTGAGCAGCATATCGTAGCGTTTGATTGACACAATTCAGGTATCATTCCGGCTTGATCTCTTTCTTGTGTTAGCATTCAACGTCTAAACACTTGACGTATAATTGTGAATAAAATGGTGACTGCTCATATTAAAATAGTAGTATGTAAGTATGACATTCTACGCAAGATTTTAAATTAGGCAATTTTTATACGATGCCAAAACATATTGACTAAGGAATCAACCCTTTGCAACAAGAGTTGAATGTTTTTCCAGTTATAGGTATACCCGTTGATTATTGCTCCTTGATTTCTGTTATTCATGTAATTGGAAAACCACTTGTAGATAGTTCCAATAATACCATAATTTCGTAGATTATCCTTCATAGTATATCTTCAAGAGCTGGATGAAACTCTAGTTCTTTTATTTCAACCCTGTTTGATGTTTAGATATAATTTCAGATTCCTGGAGATAGTTATATAAATATTTACAGATAATTATTTCGAAACTGTTGCCATGGTAACTAATTGCATAAACTGTCTTTAGTTGTTTAGATCTTGCGCGGTACAATAAACCTTGTAGACCGGTGTTAAATTAGCTAATTACTTGCACATTGAGACGGATGATGTGACTGTACAAACAAGAGCTACAGATAAACAAGCGACCTGGTTAGCAATGTGTCTAGCTTTGGGTGCATTTAATCAGATGTCTGATTAATTGTCACTTAGAATCTTTAATCTAATTGATTATGTGTTGGGGTAATTTGTAGATACGTGGCATTGACATTGGTGGCTGTGGAGTTGGAAAAGGAAAATCAGGCTTTTTTCACAGTTGGCATACCAGGAACGTGATTACTGAATATACATAGTTAGATGTAGTTAGACTACCGTTGGAGATCAAACGCCTAACAGGCTTCAAATAAACAGCCAATTTCCTATAATGCTAGTGAATTTTAAACAACTTTGAAACCCATACAGATTGTTTGAGCCATCGTTTCACAGGAAATTATTTAAAATGTCTCCTAATTGACAAAAATGAATGCTGAAAGGATGTTAGTGTCGAATGAGTGTAAGCACTGTCCGTGGTATACGTAGTGGAATACCTTAATTGAAATCTGATAACCATGCTTTCACGAAATCATTGATTAGTTTGTATGTTGTATCTCTAAGTAATATCATTCTACTGCATTCTAAAAACAAATCACAATAAACTGTGCATTAAATTGACATATAAAATGCATATATTTTCATTCAGGAAAACTTGAAACGTTCCTTTTTAAAACCTTGAAAGAGAAACTGGTGATAAGCGAGTAAGGCCGTCGACTTAAATAAGTGCAGTTTCGAATTCGACCAGGGTCAGCCTGGGCTGGCAACCACGGTGTATCCATGGATGAATAATTTAACTACATTTGCCTCAACAATTAAAACCAACTTATGTTGTTTTGCAAAACCAAACCAAGCAAATCATCCTAGGAAATGTACGTTCCGCGGCACTTGCTAGAACCTCGTTCTGCTAAACAGGTGTCGAATCAATTGTGCATTAAACAAGTCAGACACCACGTATGAATAAAAAAATTGTGTGTGTGTGTGTGTGTGTGTGTGTGTGTGTGTGTGTGTGTGTGTGTGATTTGAATTTATCGCAGCCTTAACAAGTTTTCAGTTATGTCACTACGATGTCTGCAGAGAGGCAATTTTACAGTGATGTCTAGCTCTAAGGCATCACCCTGCAGACCCGTAGCATCATGTCCCCAAGTCACATTTCCTGACACCAGACTGACGAGTCTTAATAATAACCCGTTAATGCTAAGCGCCATACAAGGCAACTGCTAGTACCATTTTTATACATCTTTAGTATGCATCGACAGGAATTCGTACCCGCAATCTCCCGCATCCGAAGCTGACGCTCTAACTACATAAAACATTGGAGCTGTCACTAATGATGGGTGATATTCTAAGCACGATAATTGTTAATGGTGAACACGCAATGTAATGCCTTCAGATGATAAAAATAACATTATATTTCTAAAATATTTGTAATGTTCATACATTTTAAATGTAGATAAATCAATAAATGCAGCGAGTTTATTATATTTTCTCATACTATTCTTTATTTCACTTTTGTCTGCTATTCGTTTTTGTATGATTTACTTATAAACGTTATGTAGTAAGGAATATCAAATTACACAACACCCTATTTTCATAAATCTGTTACAAAGATCATACTTTGGTTGACAATGATATTCTTAACTTGAGATTTATATTTCTTTGCATCATGTATCAAGACGTGTGTATGCAAAGCGACAGGTTCATCCTATTTAACACTTGATCCACGGATCCGGGTTTTAAAACTTTATCCACGAAAATCAGTTAAATATTTCTCATATTAAAGAACACTAGTGACGTTGTCTGGCATTACTATTCCAGCCTTTGATCCTAGAAGCAAATTCGTTCATAAGCACTTTTCTGATACAGAATTAATATTTAAATAAATAACATGAGCCTGATAGGAATATTTGAGTTTGCATATATATATGTACGCAGCGTTCAATAGACCATGACATATTACTTCACCGTCTCCAGCATGTGTTTGGCATTCAGAATATAGCCGTACAGTGGTTCAGGTCCTACCTAGTCAACAGGACAAAAATTATATCTACAAGTTCTTGGACCTGTTCTCTTCATTATATACACTCAGCCGCTCTCAAGTGTCATAGCTCATCACCTAGTGTCACGCCAATTGTACGCTGATGACACCCAAATATAAAAATCCAGCCACCCAACTGAAGTTGATGCTACCATCCACGGAGTTGAAAGGTGCATTTCTGATGTGAAATCATTGATGACATGTAACAAGCTGCAGATGAATGATGATAAAACTGAGGCTATTCTGATCACAACACAAAGACTTTCTCATTCACATCCTTTACTTAAGACAATAAATATCAACAACACCAACATTAAATTCTCACGGTCAGTACGAAACCTAGATGTTACTCTAGACAGTACTCTCACAGTGCACCAACATGTCATGAACATATGCAAGGCTGCATATCTTGAACTGAGACGCATCAGTTCCATTCGTAAATATCTTTCAGTTGATGCCACTAAAACACTTGTGTGTTCATTAGAAATTTCAAGACTGGACTATTGTAACTCAATTCTGTCGGTTTCATCACAATATGTACTCCAGACACTTCAAAAAGTTCAAAACACAGCTGCACGGATCATCTTTAGAGTACGTCGATCAGAGCACACCTCACCACTGCTCTGTACCCTACACTGGCTATCAATTCGATACAGAATCAAACACAAAATTTGTTCTCTGTGCTATGTTTCACTGACAGACTCCAGTCCAACATACCTGTTCGGCCTCATCCATGTGTAAACACCAGCAGGATACTTAAGCTCTTCTTCTGACAATCGTATACTCATCGTTTCCACTGTGAAAATGAAGTCATATGGACAACGTTCATTTGCATACCAAGGCCCGGCTATGTGGAACGAATTGCCCATTGAAATTAAACACAAAAACACAGTGATCCCTTTTAAGAGTGCTCTTAAAACGCACCTTTATCGAACTGCAGGGACAAAATTAGAGACCTAACAATGTTTTGCACATTTTATGTTTTCAGCATGTTTTTATGTTTTCCAATTTCATTGTTTTTGTCATTTGTTTTTCTGTAGTGTAGTCATATCATTATAGATGTTGTAAAGCGCCTAGAGCTTCTAAAGATTAGGCGTTATACAAAGTCTCATAAAATTTCGTTGTTTGGTCAAAAAAAAATCATCCCCGAATTTAGTTTGCAAAACTATCTAAGCGAAGCAAAGTGATATATGTCTCTGATAATTCAAAATCCACTTGACTTGATTTGCATAACTTATATGACAACACGATACCGTAAACTTTCTTTTAAGATGATAAAACAGTATTGCATAATATTCGGAGTCTTAATATAATCGATTCAAAAAACCATGTTTCAATAATTATATTTTGATAATCTTAGTCAAGTTTTATTATTAAATTATTTTTTCTTCAGTATAATGTTTTAAATTCACGTAAAATTAAAACGTGTAATGCAAAACCTCCCTCCGAGATATGGGTTACAAACATCATCCATGAAGAAAATAAAAAATAAAAACATGTATGCGATAATTTACAAACTGATAAAAACTCTACTGGCATTATTAGGAAATGCATACGATGATAAGTGTTTATATATATATATATATATATATATATATATATATATATATATATATATATATATATATATATATATATATATATATATATATATATATATATATATATATATATTGTGATAAAAATCAGTCGAATTTTGTCAGAACATATATAATATTATTAGTATATTTGATTCTTAGATAAAAGAAAATGTAAAATTCCTATATAGTTGTTTGTGAAATAGTGGAACCAAAACGCAAAAGACCCAAATATTCAGGAACCAGGTACAAGGGACATTTATTGAGCTTATCAAAGTATGATTTACAGGGAGAAAACATTTTAATATCATCTTCTCGTGCCGTTTTTGAGTCTTTTGTGGCGATGAGAATTTTATTAAACGGAGTCGCTATCTTCAAATTAAAGAGAACAAAACTTATTACCTCAGGCTTTAAAAGTCAGGTTCCTCAAAGACATTACGTAATGATTTGTACCAAAGTTATATTGGCAGATCATGACTACATTATATTGATTTAAATAGTTGAATGTTCAAATCTGAATCTCAGAATTGAACAGGACTTTACAAAGTTGATGATATTTAAAAATAGTTTTACGTACATGTGATCAAGACACTTTCAAAACATTACAACCGATGATGGAGTTAAAATTCAATCCAAGATAACATCATTTCAAGACACCGGGAACTGATCAATCAATGTTTCGGCTCAAACATTTCAAATAT
Organism: Unio delphinus; assembly: GCA_029339505.1. Taxonomy (NCBI): domain Eukaryota; kingdom Metazoa; phylum Mollusca; class Bivalvia; order Unionida; family Unionidae; genus Unio; species Unio delphinus. The sequence goes on from JAQISU010000278.1 coordinate 8,254,629, forward strand.
GTCTGATGTAGAACAAAAAGTAAATACGTATTTTGGAACAGACCAAATGAATTTAATAGTGATGAAAACTATAAATCTCGCAGTGATTATTCACTTTTTTGAACAGATGTTATGTTATTCGGTATCACTTAGAAACCGTAAATCTAACTTTTTAATGATATGTCAATCTCTTTGAAAGATAATCAATCATTGCGTGCCTACCGGTATGTTTAACTGTTGCAATGAAATTATAAGCAGGAGTATATAGTTACTTGGCACTGTCACTATCTCGTATTGATGTTATGTAAAAAAAAAGTCGTTGTAATCACACAAGGGAGAGAGAGAAGAATAAAGAAGGCTTTCTTAAAAGCGTGCCGTCACGATGTTAAAACAGTTACACTACATCTGAAATTAAGAGTCAAACATTCATTCTCTGCTGACATGGAGAACTTTATTTAAATAATCAACACACATATATATTACTACATTCTAGAAACACATCTAAAAGCTTTATAATAAAGATTCATGAAATTCATATTACATTTCATCATTAAGCTTTCCAACTTCATTTTATTCATATAACTTCTGCACCTTAGAATATTATACACTTGTTAATTCTCAATCAATTTCAAGATAGCCGAAGTATGAAATATAATAACTGTAATTAATGCAACAATTAATTTAAAGAATACATTTTACTTATCTTAAAGTAGAATATTGATTTAGAATATATTGCTAGATATTACTCTTTCTTACTTAAGAAATACTTTATTTCAACATTAAATCAAAGTATGAAGTTGGTAGCTAATTCAACCTTTACCATAAACTTACATAAATATAATTAAATATGAACATAAAACATTCTATTACAATATATTATAAATAAAAGAATTCAATAGTAATGTTACACACAAAAGAATTTTACCATTAAAATCTCAAGCATTAAAAATACTTATTTCTTAAAATAGGTTATGACATATACAGTGTCCTTACCTGAAATTAAGAGTCAAACATTCATTCTCTGCTGACATGGAGAACTAATCTGACCTGATCGCGCATCTGTATTTATAGTGTCAGGGTCAGAGGTCATACCCTCCATGCATCAGTCAGAAAAGATGTTGACTTACTTTCAGGTATAAACCAGTTTCGACCGGCTGAATCCAATTTATCTTACGTCATAAGACCTACTCTATAGTTTATTTATATTCGTTTCGCGTCGTCACACCAAATATGGTTAGCCGTTAGTTGGAAGCCATCTTGTTTCTGTATCGTCTAGAGAAATCTTACTTCACCTTCATTAACCAAATTGAACCTTTGCCAATTCTAGGTCAGAGACATATTTTTACTGTTGGTACTTAGAACTGTAGCTAGGCAAAATTCATGTATTATGTATTTTTGTTATATGTTTCCACACAGCCAATACATTGACAAGCTTTAGTATCTTGCTTCTTCTACACAACACATCGATATACATTGCCTAATTTCCACTTGCTCAGCAACCCTTTCTATTCTGTATAGTTGTACTTCAAAAACAAGTGAAATTACCTTTAATATATTTTAGAAACTCATTACTTTAATACAATTCAAAGAAAATATCAATCTTTATTAATTTTACTAAAAATTTAATCCTAACATTTATATGAAATGCATATTCAATTTATATTCAATGATTGCCATTTATATTTTATATGACACATTGCCTGTATCAGTAAATCTGGTTTACAAAGTTTGGTTGATAGTAATTTACTCATTTGAATTATGTCCTACATTCATCACTCAATCATGACTATTTGGCGATAACTGAACACTAAAATGTTTCGTAAACATGGAAATAATCACTGTTCTCAAGAGTCAGGACTGTACAAAAGATGTCATGGGACCAGATGGTATACGCGAAGAGGACTCTCTAAAGCTATTTACGTTGTCTAGTCTCGATCGTCCTATTGATATATTCGTAAAGTTTAATTCACTGGCCAACCGCTGATAAATCACGAGATGTCAGGTAGACTAAGGAATCGATAGATTTTGTGTATAAATTAAATTATATAGATTTCCTCAAAATACATCAGATCTAGTTATTGAACATCCCTTGCAAAATGTTGTTTTGTTAACCAGCTATAGTCAAAACTGTCTACCAAGACTATTCAGAAAACAAACTGGAATTGGTATTTATAAGCAAGCTGTTTTGTTTTGTTTTTATGGTTTAACGCCATTTTTCAGCACAAGATAGGCTATATATGGCGGCCAATATTAATGGTGGAGGAAGAACCCGTAAAACCCCGGAAAGAACCATCAACCCACGAGAAGCTACTGACAAGCTTTTCTCACATACCCACATTGGCCGAATCTGAGACTCGAATCCACGCAGACAAAGATGAGATGGCAGTGATCCGTAATGGACAGCGCTTTTGACCAATCGGCCACTAGGGGCCCCTATAAGCAGGTTGTCTTTATATACATGAATTTGATTTATATCTAACTGGGAACTATGGAACTTTGTCCTTACACGCAGATGGTCCTTCCATACAGTTCTATTTAGCTCTGTTTTTATTTATTTATTTATTTCGTTGACGTTACTACTTATATGAATAAATGCATCATAGAAAGCTAAATGTCGCATTTCTGTCCGATTACTAGCATGCTAAACTATATTCAGATTCAATCTTTTAAAAGGGCCTTTTTTGGGGTGCATCAGGTAATTGCACATTTTGATCATGACTTGATAATGCAGGACTAAAGTTACAATTGCAATAAAATCTATGAAGCGAAATCTTAAATGAATCGCACATTTTATGTTGACATAAAACTAAAATATTATATAGCTTATCCGAACTTGATTTTTAACATTAAAAGCCACATGGCAATAATGTCATCTAAAGTGACAATCCTCCATTTAGTTTTTTCCTATTATTCCTCCTTGCGTACGTCAGAATAGATTTTGATACATTCATACAAAAATCTGACGACATTTTATTAAACTGTAGGCAATATACAATATGAACCTGCTATATCCAAAAAGGTAGTACCTTGTTTATTTATAGACATGTACTGGATATCCCCAAATGGTAAAAATCCTCGATGACCTTCTTTTGTAGACATTATTGAAATTTATGGCCATGTATTAGGGAAAATGGATGTAGAACTTAAGTTCCCTTCATCATTAACATTATAGTTTAAATTTTAATAAGAGAAACTACTGTATCTTTTCAATGCCGCTTCAAATGAAGAATACAACGTACGTTGTCAAATTATATATGCATATATCACTGATTTTCCGTAGCTCTATACAATATTGCTTGCTAACGTAACAGCATCAAAAGGTCCTGGGTGACACAGCTACACATCTACGGTGAGAGGTCCAATACTGCGACTTGAAACCACATCAACTTTCAAAGGTCCTTTCATTCGGCTTGTTTTCACATCATATATGAGAGGTTTTCATGCGTAGCTTATGTATACATTAATTACATTGAGAGGAAAACCTCATGTTTACAGAACTATGTTATGATGACATCTAACATTACGCATTTGTTATTTTTGAGAATACACTACTATGTACTACAATCATCTCATCGTTGGTGTAAATGCAAATTGCCATATATGCCCTTATAATTGTGCTGCGTAATGACACACATGGCACACTCACAGTTGATCAAAAATACAAAACATTACACTTGTATTCTTGTTTCGCTCTCAGTATGATGTTCTGTCTGACTCTCGCTATTCACATATACGAGAGTTCGCACCTGTTTGAACTGATGCACTTCTTCTTCTATGCCTCTTTCTTTCTTCCTTCATTTATCTCTTCACACACATACTTGCGAACTTGCAAGCACAAGCTGAACAGTTGTACATATGTAATCTCTCTCTCCCTCACGTAAAACATCATAAGGATTATATGTCAATACGGTGGGTCTACAAACGTCAATCACGCGGTGAATTAGAATTATGTAATCATGATTATTATAAGATTAAGAAATTTTGATTGTACAGAAACAAAAATTTAGGCAATATCTGAAGAGATTTTTTTTTATTAAATAAGAGGCAAACGTATCTGAGTTTCTTTAATAACACGGTCACCATATTTGTGAGCGTCAGTAATTTCTGGGTTTTTCCAGGCAACATATGTGCCGTAGTTTGCCGTCTTCAACAAGCACTGAATGTAAACGTAACTTTGGGAGTTAATTATTCCAACGCATTATTTTAGCAAGAGCTAGAAGTTTTTTTTTTTGTTGTTCAATTTAGTGTTTAGAAATATTTAAAAAAAACCACTGCAAATATTGGATGCCGACGACACGTCTTTTTATATACTGAAAATGGACCGATGTAGAAACATGATAAGGATAGTAACCAATCTTGTTACATGTGTCAACAACTTCCGTTTGGTGAGAAACAAACATAAAATGACACTTGTAGCGCCAAATACGCCAACCTCCACGACAATCAGATAATAAATTGATGGGACTAACCTTTTATGCACTTGTTCTCGATGTATTAACGTTTTGAAATTGATAGAATCGTACAAACTTTATTGCGGAGGGGTGGGGGGTGGGGGTGGATTGGTGTATACTTTACTTACGTATTTCCATCTACTGTGAAACTAACAAACCATAAAAAAAACCTTTGTCAGCATCATTTATATTCAATAGAACAATCTGATGTAATCGTCGATAAAGATATTTAATTCATTTAAATGATGTATAGATTATACTTACCAATAAATGCCCATAAAACATAACGAGAAAGAAATAAAGCTTAAAAATGAAAAGGGAATCCCCTGGCTTATATTGAAATACAGAACAGTGAAGATAAATCGCAAATATGCAAATTGCTATCAAATATGACAAAGAGACAATATTGTAATTTTAAGGGAAAAAATATTTGATATCATGTATCCATGATTTCATCTTGCAAATGTACTTCCGGACTGTAGAGGTTTTACCTTTACTTAGGTTGGAGTGGGGTGATCCCAATATTATTTAAATTATTACAGAAGACCCACCATGGCTGGTTTGTGTCACTAACTGAAGCAGTGATAGAAAGGTGCAAAGCTCCGAGCCCCAAGTCAGCGGTGCCGGTAAATTCAAATAAACATAATTTAATATCATTCAATAATAGTCATTTCTCAAATAAAATTGAAACTAAAACCCTATAACTCGACCAAGTGACGGTCTATTTAATCAACTGAATCAGTGTGATAGATTTTCCTCCTGTCTTGTGTTCCTAATCATCTGAATTATCTTTCTCTGGACTAGTAATCCATTTCCCTCCAGTCCACCTAACTTCTGCCTCCGTTCTTTCTTTTTCTTTGTCTCCCAGAGACTCAGACCAACTGCACTAGGGTATTTCCCTCTGTCTCCTACAGTTCCTCTGGTCCCTAAAAGCTTCCTGTTTTAACACACAAGGACATTAGCATAGCATATTCCCCTAGCTATCTAACTCACACTAAACAACATCAGATATGCCATTACCTTCTTTGGTCATGCATTCGTGCACATATTTGTGCGGGCCATTAATTTCTGGGTTTTTCCAGGGAACATATGTGCCATAGTTTGCCGTCTTCAACAAGCACTGAATATAAACGTAACTTTGGGAGTTAATTATTCCAACGCATTATTTTAGAAAGAGCAAGTAGAATTTTTGTTGTTCAATTTAGTGTTTAGAAATATTAAAATAGAAAACTGCCAATATTAGATGCCGACGACACAGTAGAAACATGATAATGATAGTAACCAGTCATGTTACATAGGTCAACAACTTCCGTTTGGTGAGAAACAAACATAAAATAACAATGGTAAGGCCAAATACGCCCACTTCCACGACAATCAGATAATACATTGATGGGACTAACCTTTTATGCACTTGTTCTCGATGTATTAACGTTTTGAAATTGATAAAAGCGTGCAAACCTTACGGCGGATGTGGGGGTGGGGATTAACATTTACTTTATTAAAGTATTTCCATCTACAGTGAAACTAGCAAGGGAATTGGGTTAAGTGCTATACAAGTAGATAGAAAAGAATAACTAGATATGAAATCTTGCCTCCAAACAGTTACAGTCTCATCATAAAACAATCGTAAAAGGTGTAATTTCATGTATGTTTGTATCTAACTATATTACGATCTGATTCGCTTGTTTTGCACTGACACATAATCTTTTGGTACGTGAGAATGGTCATGAGTGCTACACACGCGCTTATACAAACAAGATCGTGGCAATAGTCACGAGTGTTTGAAACCATGGATGCGTGGTAGTCGAACCAGCGGATATAAATTATATGAAAACTTAAAACCAAAATAATACCACACAAATTCTTTTCTTTTGTTTTTACATTCCTCTTTTTATAGCAAGTACTCAGCGGCAAACGTCTGCCAGAGCAAACTAGACAGCTGTCTAGGGCCCCAACCTCGGAGGGGGCCCCAGTCAGGGGCCGAAATGGTACACATATGAGGACACAAGCTTTTGTGTGTGTGGTAAATTACCAAAATGGGGGCCCCGACTCTGTTAACTGACATGGGGCCCTGGGTTTCCATGTCCGGGCCAGCAAGTACTGATGGAATTGTTTCATTTTTTGGACGTGGCATTATTGGCTTTTTAAAAAAAATATGTAGGCCAAAAACATTCAATGAAATAAACGGACCCAGTTTCCAAAACAAGAAAACGGCCCTGATGTGAAAATAATCTCGACAGTTTGACAGAGTGTTTGAATCTCTATCGTAGCACAACTGTCAATCTAATGCCAGGCAAAAATGTCGTCTGCTAGTTTTTGTCTAAGTGCAATAAAGTGTATTAAAAATTTATTTTCAATGTCACTATTCATTATAACTGATAATAATGTCAACTCCATAATTTTGCAACTGGCATCGCGTCATCTATGATGTAATAGATTTCGACGGATTTACTTCTTTACATTTTATACCTATCATAAAATATCTTCGATTTTCATTTTGTTTTCAAATTTTATATTTACAGCTTAAAACGATACTGTACAGAATGTTGTGTGGGGTATACTTTCTTAGCAATGTAATAATTCTAACTACATCTAGGTTTCGAACGGCTATGATTTTTATTCCAAAATTTTTATCACATTATATTGACATACTCCAACATATTGACATATACAGGACTAATACATTATTTTCTAAAGTTTTTAATAACGCTCGTATTTGATATTTCTCAGGAAGTTAAAACGGTTTGGCCACTTAGTAAAAAATGTTACCAAAGTGTTGCCCCATTGTTGCCTCTGAAACAAATCTCTGACATACAAATGCGTCCAAGGCATTACTAAACAAGGTGTATAATGTGGCCATATATCAAATTTTGTGCGGCATCGATACCCTGGTGTTTTGTTATACCCATCCATCTTCCGTGTCGTACCCAACCGCGTCGCGCAGTTGTTGACTGAATGCATTCAGTCTTTATAGGTTCTCCATTAGCATAGACGAACAGAATGTATGCTTAGTGAAATATGTTATGTCTTTTACCATAAACACATCTTATTCATTCAGAGCGATACAAATTGCGATGTATGCAAGTGAAATTTGTCAACTTACGTCTAAGACAGTACATAATGTATACTCACATTTTGTTTTTTCTAAAATCAGATACGGTCCAGAAGCTAATCTGCCAAAAGCCTGACATATTTTATCAGATATTACAGATATTATACTGAAATATTTGCTAAGATGATTATTCCTTAATAAATCTTAGAATATTGCTCTCTCTCCAGATGGGTAACCCTCGTCTATCGGGTAAAGAATTAACATACACGTATTGATAAGCGTATTAACATCGGATGTGTTGCAATTCTCGACCATTAGATTTGGGGTTGGTCAGCCTCCTCTGGATTCGGTGAACGACGCTACCCGAGAAAAAACTAGAATAAAAAACAAATATGATCCCTATGGTGACACATAGGTGCATTCATTTAGGCACGTGCTGACCATTCACTTTGCTCCAAGTCGACTCTTGGAACATGTGGCTATCCGAAACGGTATCCAACGCTATGAAATCTAACTTAATACAGCTGAAAGGACCTTTTACAATCAAATATCGCATTACAGTTTTCTAGGGCGATAATTATGTACAAACATTGGGGCACCGGTACACAATGTCACCTGGTTAATGATAATTTCTCTGTTTTAAACCTTTTCATACGCAATTTCTTCTTCAGGATTAAGGTATGTGGACATCGCGTAAGTCGCCATTTTGCATACGTAAAGGAGTAACCAGCACTCTCATTGTCTAGCTGAATATACGTATTACAGGCAGTGATTCTTTATCTACGAAAGGACACTTGCCCAAAACATTTTAAAAAATGGTTGCATTTGAAGAGAGTCGCTGTGGAAAACAGTGGGTCTGTCACTCATGGGTAGCCATGAAGAGTTGAGTATGGCTGAATTGGTTCTCCATTATTTTATTATCAAGTTGAATATCATGTATAAGGGCATATTAATTAAAATTTATAGTGAGCATCATACCATATATTTTGTAAAATCCACCTTAATAAGCAAGTCGTCAGTTCTGTTAGAGATGCTTAAGTTAATTTTCAAAGTATCAGCACTTGATTGTTGATCGTATATAAATGTAATGGGTTATGTGTCTTCTACATATGGTAAGATATGTACGTCAGATTGTCACTTATATCATGTATGTATAATGCCAAATAAGATGGACCAAGGCGTGAAGCCTGGGATACACCAACCATATGTTTTGGCCAGTTTTATACCAATCAAACATTACTCTTTGTTGTCTATTGTCCTGGTAGTTGATAAAGCATTTGCAAAGAGGTTCAGTAATACCGTTTCTATATTATAGCATAGTCCAGCTTGACAAACTTTATCAAATACTGTGCTAAATGAAATATCTACGTTCCCACTATGGCATATCTCTAATAGTTGGATGACACTCGAGTTCATCATAGATTTGACATTAAATTGATGTTAGATAATATTTCAGAATCTTTGAGATAGATATATAAGTTTATAAAGATTCAAAAATGCTACCAAGTGGCTAAATACAGCTGGGCTGTATTTGGTCAGAAGAGAAGCTAAGGCTGCAGAATTTGGATCCATAATATTCCCATGAACTAAGCTAATCCATTCGTGCTTCTAATATTTGCATGCTTCTAATCCGTTCATGCTTCTAATCAATTCATGATTCTAATCCATTTATGCTTCTAATCCATTCATGTTTCTAATTCATTCATGCTTCTAATCCATTCATGCTTCTAATCCATGCTGTCTGCAGTAAGGCAGTTTAAAGTGATGAATAGCACTGGGGCATCGTGCCGCAGACATGTAGCATGATGTCCCATCCAGTCACATTATCTTGACATCAGGCCGTCCAGTCCTAACAATAACCTCTTAATGCTGAGTGCCAAGCGAGGTATCTGTTAGTATCATTTTTGTAAGTCTTTGGTATGACTCGGCTTAGAAATGAACCTACTAACATCTATTGGGTTATATGCTGTTTAAATGGCTCAGTAACATACAGCTATCATATCAAGGTTGAAATTACCAGAAATAATAACTGTTTCAAGATTTGCTACCAGTACTTATTTAAACCTTATTCCAACAGCTGATTTATGAATAGATTAATGAGAAATCTCTGGCTCAGAGTTTATTTTAATGTAACTATTTCACAGATGCCCTAGAGGAAATCTTAACAGGCAGTTAAGGTTTCGTGTGTACATTAATAGTAATCCACAAGGTATCATATCTTTCGTGTGATCTATGTGCAGCCAAACACAAATCAACCAAACAAGTAAACAACTATATTTTGCCAGATCATAATTACTAAGAAACACGAAATGATGTGTCATATGTTAGGTCTTCAAGGCAGAGACAAGAATCGTTCGTTTACGCCGAGCGCAAATATATTCTTCTCTACCAGCGAAGAAACTTAGCCACTTGAAACATCAAAGCTGATTTTACTTGTACTTAAAGCGTATCAATTAAAAGGTACAATTAAACATGCATCGAAATTTTAAACAAAATGTATATCAGCTTTATAGTTTGTATATGTTTTGAGAGAGTTATTTTTGCCCTTGGTCTCGTCCTTTTATGATCTTGGGTGTGACTATGGTTAATTTAATTTACGGTAGCACATTACACACACACAAACACACACACACACACACACACACAGACACACGAACACACACACACACATATATATATATATATATATATATATATATATATATATATATATATATATATATATATATATATATATATATATATATATATATATATATATATATAATTGTCCATGGTCTAAAAATGCAACACTAGACACTTGAAGAGGTTATTCCACAGTATTTCAATCATTATTAGAAAACATGCTATCAATGTAAGACCAACTAAGGTCGCCGCATTTGAACATCGGTTTTGTGCAGAAACACGCGCCATTTGTGTTTAATGTTACATTTAAGACAACAGTTGTTGCGGGTGGCTGTAACACTTGGTCTGAATCTGCATGGTCACCTACTATACATTTATCAACGCAATGTTATAGAAAACCCATGTTTTAATTGTTTTATGTTAATTAAAAACACATTTGGGTCTGTAATTTGAACGGTTATGTTTGATTCTGATTTGCAAATGATTTAAAATGTAGAGGTTTACTGATCTTCACTTACATTAAGAAGGTGGATGGTATAAAAGTAAGTGGGTAAAAATACTACAAAAATACTAGTAACCTGAGAAAATGTTTCTGATGCAAACGTTTTATTTATAGTTTCACTATCGCCTTACTTTTATTTTTAGGGGCATCCAACAGATATCTCTCCCCCACTTTGAAAAAAGAGAAAAAATATTCATGAAGTGTCGTTATCCTCCCGATGTGTTCATTTCGAATCAATTTTTCATCTAAAATGTTTTTTTTTTTTAAAAAATTTAATTTTAATTTTGATGGGGTATTATTTCCAAGTGTTTCTATTGGATTGTTCAGCAGAATAGGTTTTACTTACCTAGACTCTAGACTGGGAATTTCATCCCTAGATCGTGTTCGTCGACCTGGACTACAGGTCACCTGTATCCCGTGTTTTGTTGGTGCTATATATATATATATATATATATATATATATATATATATATATATATATATATATATATATATATATATATATATATATATATATATATATATATATACACATAGTATATTTGTTGGGACAGCCTGCTATGTTCAATTCATCAAGTTATCCTATTTTGTTTATTGTGACCCTCCAAATTTGGGGTCATCAGTTCTATAAATATTATTTATTGTGTTTATTTTTGTATTTATTTGGTTTGAATTTTGAACGAAGTACGTTTTAATAAGTTTATTTTAAAAAGAAACTTATTGATTTAGTGAAAGCATATCCGTGTCGTTCCTTTTTTTCTATATATAGTACGACTGGGCTCGAGTTGGGGTCCATACATTTTGTATTTCTAATTGAACTTCTCCCGGCTCGAGTTGAGTCGCCTCAATTTATTTATTTATTTATATCTATCAAAATTTTTAAAACAGTTGTTTATTGTACCCATAATCTGGGTTCTCTTGTGCAGTGCGGGAGCTACACAAGTAAAGTAGTAGGTAAAGCAGTGTAGAAGATTCTATGTACACTGTGTATATGTTAGTGGGTTTCTTTGTATGTTTAGATTTCCCTTATTGGTTCCTTTTCCCAACTCGTCCATAGGCCGTCTACTTCGCGAAGCGCCATGTGACGTAGACCTATGACGTCCTCAACATGTACTTCCCCCATTAAAGGTTCCTGTTCCCCTGTACCCATTTAAAGCGTGTTTGTTGTTAAATGACAGCCATATGCAAAAGAAAAGAGAAAGGTTTCTAATTAAAGTTTGCCTAGTTATTCTTTTGTTTTGATAGTAATAGCTTTCCCGCAAGCTAAGATCGTTTTTGTAATATATATAGTCAGTTATCTGTCGTATTAGATTTTCGTCGAAATTTCCGTCTGTCGTATTTGTCCACATTTAACAATTTCCTGTATCAATTTTAGTCTCTCAAGTCGTCTAAAGTTAACATTGCCGGGGAGGGAGTGGGAGACAAGCGCCCCACTCTAGAAATCCCCCATACGGCTTGCGTCTCTGATCGCCTCTGTCGACTAAAATCCAGCTCCTAGCCTTCACGACCGGCTTAGATTTGAAGCCCGGCGGACCGCGTTATCCACCAACAGGAGAAGGGGTGAAGGCGGGCCACTGGCGCCTTAAAACCAGTTGCTTCGGGTAGATGGGACTCGTAAACCTCGGATGGCAGCTCATCTAGGAGAAGGAAAACTCTGATTCCAAACCTCTGCTGCCTTTAGGCTATACACATTCATGTGAAAGGCTAAGGGAGTAAACCCCCAAAAACTCTGGAGATGGAGTCCCTAAGGCGGTCTGACAATGCCCTCAGTGTCATTCCGGCATCTCATGCGACGACGTTGGTGCCAAGCTGTATTGACCTTTGTCGTTCCCTTGGGTCCACCAGCTGCGTGAAGAGGGGGGATCTACTGCATGGGCAACAGCTCATTCTCCATACCAACCTGCCCAGGCTTGGTAGCTCCACTGGAGAGGACACTCCAGCGTCGTCGTATGACGTTGGCACAATTGGAGATGTATCAGTTTACAGGTTCTAAGCCAAAGCTCGACTGGCATAGAGCTTGGCGCCAGGGGTTACTTCTGACGGTGGGAGAGATCATCAGGTCTCACTGGATAGCTACCGCCCGCCTTAAGCTGGGCATCCCCCAGTCAGTAAAGTGCTTCCCGCCATGGCTTGCCTGCTTCACTGGGTGCGTGGAGCTTAGAGAACCATCTTGACAAGTGGGCCACAAAATTCCGCACCAGGAAAGACTAAAAGAAGAAATAAGAAAACTTCAGCTCTTCGTTTTGCGACCTCGAACGTTAGGCCCATGTGTCCTGGACTGACCAATGACCTACAACAGATAGACGATGCACGGAAGACTGCCGTCATTGACAAAGAACTCTACCGACTGAGCATCGACATTGCCTATCTCTAGGAGACCCGACTGGCTGACAGCGGCACCATCAGGGAAGCCAATTACACGTTCTGTTGGCAGGGGAAGCCCTCGAATGAACCTAGGCAGCACGGTGTAGGCTTTGCCGTAAAGAACACGCTAGTTGCCTTCATTGAACCTACATCATCAGGTACTGAGAGAATCCTTTCCCTCAGGCTGTCAACATCCTTAGGCCCGGTCCACATCTTCAGCGTATATGCTCCAACCCTCCGCTCTACCCACGAGGAGAAAGACAAGTTTTATTAGGCGATGGATCAGGCAATATCCAGTATTCCAAACAACGAAACCCTTTACTTGCTAGGAGACTTCAATGCTAGAGTGGGAGCCGTCCATGAGGCCTGGTCCGCTTGTTTCGGCTTTTATGGAAGGGGAAAGATCAACGAGAACGGGCAGCGACTTCTGGAGATGTGCTGCTCCCACAGCCAATGTGTGACCAACACTTTCTTCCAATGCAAGGAGATCCACCAGGTGTCTTGGAGACCCCACGCTCACTACACTGGCAGCAGCTAGACCTTGTCATCACCAGGTGCGCGGAACTGGCCAGCGTCCTCATTGCACGCAGCTACCATAGTGCCGACTGCGACACAGTCCATTCCCTTATGGTCAGTAAGGTGCGAATGTTACCCAAAAAGCTGCACCATGCCAAGAAGAAAGGTCACCCTCGTATCAACACCTGTTGTGTGAGTAATCCAGAGAAAACACAGCTGATCATCAGCAAAGTGCAGGAAGTTCTCACCAAAGTGACACCTGATGACACCATTGACTCCAAGTGGGCCCATCTCCGTGAATCTGTGTACAACTTAGCCATACTATCTTACGGGAAGAGGGAACGAAAAAATACCGACTGGTATGAGGCAGACAGGGAGGAGATGGAGTCCGTGACTGAGGCAAAGAGGAAAGCCCTCCTGGCATAAAAGGCTGTATCAAGACCAAGAACATTGCAAGCACTCAGAAATGCAAGGAACAACGCCCAGAAGACTGCCCGCCACTGTGCCAACATATACTGGCTTAACCTTTGCAACAGTATACAGACAGCTGCCGACACCGGGGATGCAAGAGGAATGTATGAGGGCATCAAGAAGGCGACAGGCCCCTCCATCTCAAAGACCGGCCCCCCTCAAGTCCGAGACAGGTGAAGACATCACAGACCAGAGCAAACAACTGCAGCGTTGGGTTGAACACTTTCTCGAGCTATATGCAACCCAAAACAACGTCACTGACACTGCCCTGGATGCCATTCCAGACCTGCCTGTCATGGAGGAGTTAGACACACAGCCCACCCTGGAAGAGCTCGGAAAAGCCATAGACTGTCCTGCCTGTGGGAAGGCTTCTGGAAACGACGGCATTCCGCCTGAAGTCCTCAAGAGTTGAAAACCAGCGCAACTGCAGCCGCTATACATACTCCTCTGCCTCTGCTGTGAACAGGAATACACCCCACAGGACATGCGTGACGCCAACATCGTCACTTTGTACAAGAACAAGGGAGACCGTAGCGACTGCAACAACTACCGGGGCATCTCCCTCCTCAGTGTTGTCGGAAAGGCTTTCGCCCGTGTTGCCTTGGCGTGCTTGCAGATCCTAGCTTCCCGCGTCTACCCAGAGTCCCAGTGTGGATTTCGAGCCGGCAGGTCAACTGTAGACATGATCTTCTCACTACGTCAGTTGCAGGAGAAGTGTCATGAGCAGCAGATATCCCTCTACATTGACTTCATAGACCTGACGAAGGCATTTGACTTGGTCAATCGGAGTGGACTCTTCATAATCCTGCAGAAGATTGGCTGTCCCCCACGTCTACTTGCTGTCCTCATGTCATTCCACGAGAACATGCACAACTGGGTGTCCTTCAATGGCGCAACATCAGAGGCCTTCCCAGTAATCAGCGGAGTCAAACAAGGCTGTGTGCTTGCGTCGACGCTCTACGCCATAATCTTCTCCATGCTTCTCCAGTATGCCTTCAATGGCTGCAGCGACGGAGTGTACATCCATACCAGGACTGACGAAAAGCTGTTCAACATCGACCGTCTCCGTGCTAAGACTAAAATCACAAAGGTAGTTCCGTGAATTGCTTTTTGCCGATGATGCAGCCTTGACATCTCACACGGAAGATGGACTGCAGCAGCTGGTATGCCGCCTCTGCAACGCTTGCAAGGAAGTTGGACTGACCATCAGCTGGAAGAAAACAAACGTCATGGCGCAAGATACAGACTCCCCTCCCTCTGTCACCATCGATGGATACAGCTTGGAAGGTGTCGAGAACTTCACATACCTCAGGTCCAACATCTCCAGCTCACTCTCAATTGATTATGACGTGAATGGTATGATTGCCAAGGCAGCTGCAGTGATGGCCAGACTTAACCAGAGGGTATGGAACAACACCAACCTCAACGAGAAGACCAAACTGCGTGCCTACCAAGCCTGCGTGCTCAGATCACTCCTCTACAGCAGCAAAACATGGACCACCTATGCAAGTCACGAGAGACAACTCAACAGCTTCCACCTGAGATGTCTGCGGCGTATTATGCACATCAAGTAGCAGGACAAATTACCGAACACAGAGGATCTAAAACGCGCCAACATCAACAGCATGTTCGCCATTCTCAGTGAGAGGCGCCTCCGCTTTCTCGGCCATGTCAAGAGAATGGACCCGGGCTGCATCCCTAAGGACATATTATATGGGGAACTAGCAGAAGGTACACGACCATCTGGACGTCCACGCCTGCGCCTGGCGCCTAACTGTCAAGCAGGGAGTTAGCAAAGCCGAGGATGACAGAAATAGGAAGCATGCTCAAAGGTGAGCCAGAAAGAAGGAACAGCTGACTCTGAAGCTACGCCATCGTCTCATGTAGACGGACGGATGCCAAGGACCTTTGTCCCGTCGCATTGCGTCCTCGTGTGGTATTTCGTAAAGGGGGTTTTCTTGCATAGCGGGCAATTCACATATGTTCGTATCATGTGTCTTCGTTTAACAACTTCTCCTGTGAACCACGCGTTATGTAGATATTTGAATAGTAAACTTTGTATTTGTATCAATGATAATTTCGACCAGTGCCTTAATAACCCTGTCCCAGTTAGCTGCGAAAACTTCTTCCTCTTCTTTTTTCCTTATGTTTTTGTAACGTTTCTCCGATCCAGTCATATGTTTTATCTTTTGCAATTCCCCATAATTGTGTTTGGTCCCTATATTTATATAATAGTTCATTAATTTTCCTAAGATGCATGGGTGCTTCTAATTTTTTTTACTTAATTTGTTGTTGGTGTATATGTATTGTCTGTTCCTGATTCCGAATCCAAACAAAAAAATGTATAGTGCTTCCCATGGTGTTTGTGGTGTATTATTTAATTATATTTTAAACCTATTTATTATATGTTTACGTTTAGTTAGGATTGAGCTGGGTAAGGCTAGCCCTTCCCTTAAATTAGACCTGTATAGTGATGGTTTTTATATAATGTGTTTTAAAATTCCAAATGTAGTCAATTATTTCATTATCTAAATTGTCTAGTGTTTTATTTGTTATATCCACAGAGTTAAAAGGTATGTCAAATTTGAATACATATATGTTTTTTTTGGCAACATGTGAACGTTCTATTATACGTAATGGCCTTAGTACCCAGATTTTGATACTTTCCCTTATTTTGTTTTTAACTTGTTTGCAGTTTTGCTTCTCTTTGCTTGCCCCGAAGAATATTCACAGGGCTTTTACTCTGTCTTTAATCAATTTCGGGGGCAATCCAGAATGAGTCCCCCTCCAGTTTTCCTATTTTTAAGATTTCCGTCTTATCATGGTTTATTTTGGACTCCAATGCTTTTCCAAATGATTCTTATTTCTTTTCAAGGTGTTTGAAGGAATTGGAGATAAAGTTCGTGGAATCATATACATGTTGTAGCAGCTTGAATTCCTCCCTCAGGTTAGGAATCTTTATACCTTCTATGTTGTTATTATTCCTAATTTGTATTCTTAGAATTTCGGTTGCTATTACGTATAATAGCATCGATAGTAGGCAGCCTTGCCTCGCCGATCTTTGTATTTCAATTTTGTTTCCATGATCGCTCCGTTTACTTGTACTCTTGCGGTTATTTCGTTGTACAGAATCTTTGTCCAATTAAGAAAGTTTAGTCCAAAACCGAATTTTTCCAGTATTTTTTTATGTATAGTTATGTTCTAATCTGTCGAAAGCTTTTCTAGGTCGAAAAGTACCATATCACATTTCGCTTCTTTTCAATTTAAGAAGTCTATGATTGTTCTTATATTTAATATCTTGTTTTGAATGTTCCTTCCTCCTCCCCCCCCCCCCACATGTTTGATTTATATTGACTATTTTATTTGTCACCTTTTGGTTACCCTATTTGCAAAAATCCTACTTAATATGTTATAGTCCGTGTTTAAGAGGGAGATGGGCCTCCATATTTGTTAAATCTGTTCTGTCAACTTTCCCTTTGTAAACAATTGTAATTAATCCTTCCCTCATTGAGTCGGTCATCGTGTCATTTGTTAGTAATATGTTGTTATATAAACTTTCAAGAATGGGTGACACCGCACTTTGAAACTTTTGATAGAATTCCACAGTGAGGCTATCTCTCTTCTTGGGGATTTTCCTTTTGGCCAATTCTTTTATTATACATGTTATTTCTTCTAGTGAAATGAAATTGTCACATGTATTCCTGTGTTTTGGCGCTATCATTTCACATTTTATTTCCTCTAAGTTGTTTGTTATTATTTGTGTATCTATTTTTGTGATGTGTATAGTTCGGTGTAATAGTATTTTATTTCCCTCATTATTTCTTCTTTATGTATAAATTCTTTTCCATTTATATTAATATTTTATATTCTCTCCCCCCTCCACCTTTCGTAATTCTTCTCTTTTGAAAAGTCCCTCTGCTTTTTTGTATACAGTGGTGCCTTGACTTACGAGTGTCCCAACTAACGAGTTTATTGAGATACGAGTCGTCTTTCATTGCCCTACCTTTCTCCCTCTGCTAATTTTTTCAATTGTTTTAGGTATTTTTCTCTGTCCCCTTTAGTCATTGATTTATTATTTATTCCTTTTTTATTTCCTGCTCTTCCATTTGTTGAATTGTCCTACTTTTCTTTGAATGGTATATTGCTAAACCTTTTTTATATGCGTTACCCTCCCTTTTAATTTGTCCCTTCTTCTATTTGTTAATGTTATTTTTATTTTTGATAATTGTGGCTATTCCTATTCGAATATCGTCCACCGATAGTTGTGATAGATTACTATTGTATTCATATCTGTTCTACTAAGCATTTCTTTGCCAATGTGATTGTGTATTTCTTGTATTAAAATTATGTCCTATTGTTTAAGTGTTAGTATTTGTTTTATTTTATCATTGCCTATTCCTTTAGTATTTATAGATGCAATGCGGATGTTTTGTCCCTCCATTTTGGCTAAGTCCCTCCCGGTGGCTCTTATAAATGTAGTTCTGTCTAAATAAAATTGTGTTTAGGTTATGACTTAAATTAAATAGTTAGGGGCACTGGCCCCTATTCTGCTTTTAGTGTGTCATCTCTTTTGTCTTCAGTTAAGTTTGTTTCTAATTCTTTTTGAGTGTCCATGTCTGTCTCATTGTCCATTGAGTTTAAATCTTCTTTCATTTGTTCCCAAACTTCATTGTCGTCACTGGTTTCCTCATTCTCTTGGTTGTGGTTGTCATTTTCAGTTTCAGTTCCATTTGTGTCAACGTCCTGTTACATATTCGTTTTCACGCCATTTGTTTGTATATGCGTATAACTAGTTTTCCTTTCCTTCTTTTTTTTGCGGGGGGGGGGGGAGGACCTTTCCTGTAACCTCTTTAATAGTGTTTTGTGTTTCCTCTGTCGGTGTGGCGTCACTCGACGATGAGTTTGATGGAGATATCCATGTTTGCCTTTTTCTTAGTGAGGGTATCGGTGTGGAGGTCAGGGGCAGAAAACCAATAAATCCCATTGCCCACTGCTCCGTTTCCAGTTCCTCGTCCTCTTGCAGGATGTCAAACCTGTTGTGGGTAAACGTTTCCCTTTTAATTGGGGTGGTGCTTATTGAGCTTTTATATAGGTTAAGGAACTGGGACCACACTAGGGTCTTTTCTTGTTCCCATAGCCCCTCCACGACATCTGACTGATTGAAGTCAGGCCGTGAGTTTTGGTTTTCATTTCTAGACTGACTCCTATTTAGTTTCAGTTCTTGTATTATGTTCAGGGGAGCTTCCGTCTCCAATGTATTTGGGACAATTGCGGCCACTTTTCCTGTATATGAATTTGCCCTACTATTTGGTTGGATTGTACAATTTGGGTCCATTCGCTTACACCTACATGGTCTTTCATTATCAGACCCTCTTTATCTTGTTTTGAGTAAGAACGCCATAACATAAAAGAATGTTGGGATGTTCTTAGCTTCTTGTCGTGGGATTTGTACGATTCGCTCTCCTGTTTGCACAGGATGGAACCCTTACACTGTTGTCATTTTGTCACTTTTGACATGTACTTTGTACTTAGTAAGTAGCTTTTGGGTAATTTCTTTTGTGTCTAGTTCTAAGGGAGGCCTCATAAAAAAATATCAATTGTTCTGGCCTCTACGCCTCTAAACATGGGTTATGTGGCAGTGACCATTACCTTTATTTCCCTTATTTGTATTTCCTTATTCATGGATTAGCGGTTTGTTGCTTTTGGGGTACAGTATGTATTTATTCCTCACCCCGTATTGCAGGGCTTCAATTTCTGATATAGGGAGGCCATATACCTTCAAGGCTGTTAGCGTTTGGGCTTTCCAGGGTAGCTGCTCAGCCTCCCCAAAGTCTAATGTTTGGCACCCTTTTAAATGATAAGCCATTAATGTTTGACTCCCTTCACATCCATCTAATATGGTACTGAAATATGTTTTCCAACAATTGGTCACATTTTGGCGTACTGCGATCTGTTCACGCTCTTCTACGTTCACTTAGCTCACTGTTTGATTAGCCATTTGACCAATGAGTTGTCGTTCAGTCACACTAAACAATTTGTGACTAGGATTCACTAAACTATCAGTCTATGACAGCAAAGCAGTTGTGAGATGAGCTCACATCACAATTTATGCCAAAATTCTAATCACTCGATTAGAATGAGAAATAAATACATTACGATAACTTGTCTCTAATTTGCTCGGAAATACATATATTTCAAAGCTATGAAAGATAAATTTTGCTTCGATAGGGAAGCTCCATCTAAGTCTCAAACACATAAGAAGTAAATAAAAGGGTGAGAAAAAGAGAAATGTAAATATAAGTATGAGAGATGTAGCATGTGTGCTTACTTTTCAAATAATTCTATTGGAATTGGTTTGAATTTCCCTCACGTATTTATCACCCAATATCACACTAAAAATCCTTTGCTCCCATTTGCTTGTTTTCACAGTCAATATCCTGAAAGTAATTCAGCTGAGCTAAAAAAAAAAGGATTTTTATGTCTGTCGTCTTACGGGCATAAATATATATATATATATATATATATATATATATAGCTTTATATAAGATAGCTTTAGTATATATGTATACTGTTGGTGTTTGCCTGGTGAAATATTGCAATGGATGGCGTTACATCTAACGTGATACATGCAGCCAACAGTAAAACATGTTTCTGGACTCAATCGCCAATACACCTCCCCAAATCAGCTATCCGAATCAAGACAAAAAGGAAGTGAAATCTTTATAGAAACATGTTGCAAAACATAGCAAACGCAACACCAATTACTTAATTTACATATCTTGCGAATAGTCCGCAACACTCAAATGCTAGGCACGCACATATTTAGTATAGTGTTCGAAGATGCGTGTACCTAATTTTCTTCATGAGTATTTAACGTGCCTTTATAAAGCACAGAATGATGTATTCTAACAAATGGGTACTACTAGGCGGTCATGTATGTTGTTCAATTAAGAAAGCACGGACGACTTTAAGACACTATACAATTGCTGAGAAAAGACGCAGACACGAAATTGTCTACAGTTTTATTACAACTTATAAGCAAGAAAATTGACAATATCAAAGTAACACCGATACTAATACCGACAATAGCAATAACAACGAATGACGGAAGCTTCCATGGATATGCACAATGTAGCGATGTTTTGTAACCAGTGACATATGCTCAATCCCGAAACAAGAATGAGTGGGTAGACGTACTCTACGCAGCACCTACAAACTAAACGGAATTATTGAATCAAGTTTAAAACTAATGATTTTAAGAAAAAAGAACTAGTTGCCAACCATCTTTACCTCCCGAGCACAAACCCACGTATACTGCTAGGATTAGTGATTCAAATAATTAGCACAGTAAAACATGTAAAGAAATCTTATGATCGATAACAAAAATAAAAATAAAAATTATGTTCTCAAAGACCTACATATATTATCTTTACTTCCCAAAAACAATATCTTAATTATCGTGTTGAAGCATAGAGAAAAAAAACCATATGAATTAATGTAAACAGACCTACTTGTTTCCATACTATGATTAATTCAAGATTTTATGGCTCATGGCAATGTTACATTAACTTTGTTGATCTGGTACAGGGTCTAAATTAGCAGGTTAATATCACAGGTCTATAACTAACAACATTGTATCTCTTGACACAAGTACTATTACTGCTACTTTGGATCTTTCCTCAAACCTGTAATGGCTGCTTTTGAGCTTTACATTTGCGGGACGAATAAATTGAAACAAGTGTGGAGATTCCGTATTTGCACCGAAAATGGCTGATGATAGTTATTTGCGGTGTCACAGATGGCAACACAGGGTGAAAACAAAATTCTGGCTACAGACAATACTTGGACGTGACGTCATAGCATATACACCGTACAAAAATATATTGACGATAAATGAAAAGGAATGCATGTGAAATATTTGAAACATTGCATCTATAAACGTTTAGCATGCAAGACATTTGAAAGTTTACAGGTGTACTTACTTAGATAGATTTAGCACGCACAAAGACAACACTAAACCCATTGGATACTAGTATAAATGCGAACAATATATATTAAACGTAGTTGAAATATGGTTAACTTCCAATATTGACCAAATGTTTCTGCATCAAAGTATGTCCTCTTGAACGAACTAAGCTTACTGTGCAGAATTCATTAGTATCTAATTTGACTTAACATGACAGTGCCCTTTGACCTGTAGAGTCCAAAATAGATAAGATTCTTTACTGTCCTACGATCAAGTTATCAACAAAGTTTGGCCAAGGTACATCCTCTAGAAAGAAACGTTATCGTGCAAGTAAACATGCTTTCACTCACAATGACCTTCAGATTTGAACCAAAATTAATAAACGTCTTCATGGCCGATAGTACAAAATCTCCGCAAACGTTGTTCAAGGGACCTTATATAAAACTTAAGTTAGCATGCAAAAGCATTTTTCCTCTTTTAAAGAGTATTTAATCTTGTGACATCAGAAACAATCGGCTTCTTTGATACTGCAAGTATAAAGTATCTACAAACTTCGGGCAAAGTCACGGCGAAGAACTGAACGTTAAGAGCAGAAATCATTTTCTGGCTGCTCAGACACGATGACTTTAGCCTTTGACCTCCACATCGAGAGCGGTTGAACATTACGTACAATACTTTAACAAATTATATCCAAGTCGGTGATGTAGACCTCATTTTTTTGTGAGGAATCCATTTGTTATCTGTTAGGAAAGGTGACATTCACCTTGGACCTATTTCACAGAAAATCAATATGATTCTTAATTACAAGACATTGACGCAATCGGAGACAATAAGCCCAATTCTTCAGTAATTGTGCTAAAACCATATTTCTTCCAAAACTTGGATGACCACGACCTTTGATATTTTGTCTGTGAAATAAATCTGCTTCTATATTGCCCTAGATGCAAGTCACGTGCAAAGCTTGGAAATGGCAGATGTTCGGGAATTCGAGTTATTCTTCCGAAAATAATTAGAGAACAGATGGCTGGTGCGTTGTCACGGAACATTAAAAAAATTATTGGCTATATTATTCCAAGACAATGAGCACTGCTTGCCTTTCTTAAGGAGGCACCGAAGCAGCGTCACAAGGCTGGCATGGGCGAGTATAAAATCTGCAGCCTACGGATTGCGACTCATAGCTCTGTTCAATGAATACGGCACTGGATGACGGGCAATGTTAAACATAGCAAGCCTTATGTTATTCCTAGCTTCTAAAAAAACAAAGTTTGTTGCGTCAGTTAGGATTTTTTTAAAAATGTGAGTAAAGTTAGTGTTCAATCCCTCGATGTATGGTAGAATTATTCTAGTACTTCACAAGCTAATTGATTGTATTTAAAAGAAAACGAGCATGCATAATATTTATAATATAAGAATTTGTACATTGGAAGATTATTTTTAACAAATATGTAATGCACATTGCTTTACCTAGCTACATCTTGTGTTACGTTAGAGAATTATGCTGATTAAATAAGTGTTTATATAATTGTGAACATCTCATAACAAAGTTAATAATGAGGATGATTACAGCGTTGGTTTACATTGCATATGAACCATTGGATATTTCTCTCGAGACTTTATCGAAGACTATAGCATTCATGGTAGATAATTATCTATTTTAAAATAACAGAGATATTAAAATAATTATATAAACAACTGACTTCATGGTCCTTTTTAAATTCCTCTTTAGATCGAAGAAGGCATTGTCAAAGACTTTTCTCTATGCGAACATCATATCTAGCCGAATAGTTCAGAAAGGGTGACGCAGAGAGATAAAATGGCTATAACATATTTGAAGGTCGTGGATGAGATATGCATTATTGCTCCACTTATGCCATCGTCTGGGACGTCAGTCTCAACATTAGGATCGTACAACGAAGTGTTGGCGAACTTCTTCATCCGGATTACGAACGTCTGCTTTTGGCCCCGTAACATTAGCTGTGGATATCCCGTAGGCAATTCTGTCCAAATATCATCTAATTTCACCTGCAATGAAATGGAAATAAGTTGGACTCATTCAAATTAATTTTGTTGTGCTTTAATTTTGCATAAACTGGTGAACTACAGTTCGTACATTATAAAATGTAACGAATAAACTAAACTCTTCTGTGCGACTGCATACAATACTTTAGTCCTACATCTGCCCTTTAACAAAATCTAATGCTTTGATCAGAGACCTTACGATGTAAACATTGATGGTTTTATATGGGGAGAAAATGGAATGCATTGATTTGATACATGACACTTGATCAACAACCAACAAATGTTGCGAGTGCCTGGAAATAGCATGTATCATGTGTGTGTATATGTCGTCCCTAGACCTAAGATTCAATTTCTACGAGCATGGCATAAGGTAGCGGTTAGTCAAAGCATCGTTTTATCGCACGTTGTTTGTTGGAAAAAAGTTTACATCACGGGGTCGTCATGGCTCTGCGCAGGTCTAGAAAACACAAGGGAACAGGACTTTTTAAACTCTTGTTTAAAATGTGTGTCTACAAACGGACACTATTCTTGAAAGAGAAAATGGAAGGTTATGATGTGTGTCAGTATTTGTATAACTGTTCTGTTTAAAATAGTGTCTTAGTGGGTATTACAAAAGTAAACCTCCAGGCACGTACAAATGTCCATCATCGTTTCTTATACACAGGTAAAGAACCCCAAAACAGTTCGAGCTTGTGTTAAAACAATCGATGGAGAGTACAAATCTAACTAGCGATCGATCTGTATCAGACTATACAGGTAATACTGTACTGAAATCACTACGTTATACATTTAAAGAATCCAATAAGAAATTTTGTTTTAAAATAGACTTCCTAATCGTAACATTTATACGACGTTTATAGCTAAGTCTGTTAAGTTACGTTTGCTTTCACTGTCTTTGCAACTGCCAAAAGTGACACCCCATGGAAACTTTCGTGAGCGATAGTTACTACCATGAATATGTGATATTAGCGATATGACGTCCACGATAACCTGTCGTGTAGTGTATGTAGGACGCACGATGATTCGTCGCAGAGTTACATTCGAAAATTACCCGCTTGACTATATCAAAGTAGTTAGGAAGAAAAATTAAACAGTCCTTGAACCTTCGAACGGAAGCAATGGTATTTGTAATTCTTTTTAGTCTGTTGGCGGGTGTGTTCATGAAGACTGCGATATTTCTTGATCTATCGCTATCGTGGAACCTTTTATTTTTACGTCACCACCATTTTAGCAATAAACTACAACAAGTTAAAACTGAGTGATAGCAGTGGAGCTAATATACTGACCCATCTACATCACTTAAACTTTAATATCACTACGCTGGTAGAGGAATTAGTATGTAGTCATACTCCAAACATAAAGACATACACGTTTAACATATGCTATGCTTAAACTTCATTACGAAAGACCCATGAACAGCAACGCACCAGTAACAAAATGTTCCTACCTGTAGAACAAATGACTGATGTACTGACATTGCACTGGCAGATGTGTCTCTGGGCATCAGTGTGGTGGAGATTTGACTTCTATCAACAATCATTGCTGTCCACGTTGCAATTGTCCTTGAGATCTCCGCTTTGAAGCGTGGACTCTCTGTGGCTAGATATTTGATCAGGAGACTATCCACGAAAGCCAAAATGCACCATGAAACTAGCGTCTTGTCTGAATCAAAGCTTAACACTATAGCAGAGCACTCATCCAAGGAGTTACAGAACAAACTCTATATCTGATGACGAGTTTGTTCTTATCCTAGTAGAACAGACAGAGTACACAAAGATGACAAATGAAATACGGGCGTCATCGCATTATGTATTCACTTTATTTGCAATCAAAGAAGAGGTTAACAACGAAAACTAAGAAAGCGACGAAACCTTCCAAAATCTCAATGGAGATTCATAATAAACTCTATTTTGGTCTGTTTGAAAGATGGAACAATGTTGGCAATAGTTACACTTGTATTAAAACCAAGCAAACTGCTATTTATTTGAACGAATGGATATGCAGATAATAAAGGCAATACAGTACTAAATGACTAGCATACAAACGGATACGATGCATGCCTCAGTGCACTTTTTTCTTCATTAAAATGAAATCAGTCATAATGACCTTCCAATTCATCGCTTTGTTACACTTTATCACGCATTATGAAAAGATCCATTTTCAAAGGAAGTTTTTTTCCCTTAAATGAATTGAAAAAGATCGTCAAGTGACTATGTCTGAACAACAGTCAATAACGTAACCAGCTAAAAAGTAGTAAAACTCCAAGTTTGGTCTTTAATTAAATTGAACAATTATGCAAAGGTTTGTATTGAGATATCGTCAGGACGAATTAGCAAGATAGTCACAAAGACAGTCACAAACGGCCTATTTGACGTCATCAAGGCTAGCCAAAACATATCGGCTGTAAACAACTAGCGCGGCAGAGGCTGACAGTAAAGTGACAAACTAAAAACAATTCTAAGCAACTCGAGTTTCTCTGAACCAGTTCAGTTGTCATTACCACGCATGCTTTTTTCGTACAGAAAAAATTGCCAGCTATGACCTGGCCGTTATGACGTACCAGGCATACTGAAATAAGATAAATGGTTAATTGCTGGACCACAGAAGACGAATTTCGCCATGAGATTGGTGGAGCAGACGACGACTTAGAGATACTGTGCGTTAAGGACCTACCAGCAACTAACGACTCTGTAGCCAATCCAAAACCAATATCCTAAAACGATATCCTTCCATTTGATTGTGCAATAGTTTAGGAAACAATTAATTACAGATGCTTCAAAAACACGGTGCGTGCCATACAGAAGAATTGAAAGAGTCAGAGCTAGTCTGCGGACATAAAGAAGATTGAAAACAAAAGTAATGTTAGCGGCAACTATCAGTGCTGATAATGAAAATACACATACGGCTATCTATGCCTATTGTAATGATTTTAAAACAACAGTTATTGCTCTAATTGAGACCGGTCTGTTTCCTATTATTGTTAGCTGCTTTGACAGGACCTGCATAGGACTCTTGCAAGTTCGTGCTTCTGTCATTGCTTACGCAATGAGAAGTACTCTAGATGCGCAAAATGAATCTGACAGATGGGTTTATCTTGTGTGTCCGTGTGTGTGTGTTTGTGTGTGTGTGTAACCGACTATTTAACTTTGTTGGGGGCTGGGGCTGAGAATTTACTTTACGAAAGATTATCTTGGCTCTGAATGGCTTGAAAAACAGCTTTTCTTCCGATTTGTTTTTTGTTTTACGAAAAAGAACTACTTAAGATATAAAAAGTAAAAACATTATTCTGGTTGGAAAGAACAAACCACCACCCTATTTCCTTTTCTGTTCCACAATATTTAACGGTCTGTCCCCAACAGGGACTGAATTGCATTTAGGATGGGCTTGCATATCAGGCAAAGAGAATCAATATTAAAACCACTGACCTGTAACTACATTGAAGGCAAATAAGCATGATCCTTGTAGATGTGATGCTGAAGTCGAGGAATTAGTTAATTTCACTATCTTATCTTTAAAAACAAGACAACAAACTGCTTTATTAGTGTATTGATTATAAGAGGAACGGACTGTGCAGTTCCTGCGGGTAAGCAAAGGATGCAAATATATTGATGTAACCACTCATGGTCGAATTATTTAGAAGGTTTATAACCAGACAGATTAGTTCTGAACAGCAACGTACTAACGGCGGGAGTGGAACGGTAGAAAGATTTTTTCCCCCGGGTTCTGGAGGTCATTAGGCACCAAAATAACGGGTGCCAGAGGCCATGGGATGCCAAAACCCACTTGAGGTTTCATAGTCGCTATGATTCCCCCACCACCACAACAACATAAACCAATATTCATTATAAACCAGCGTGACCACATATGAAAAATTCTTAATGTATTACACGGTCATCACAATTTGGTTGTCTGCAGTTTACTCACCTTCTTGGACATGACAAGGTAGCTACTACCGCCGAGGCTGTATTCGTCTCCATTCGAAAATTTCTTCTTTCCGAGTTTCTCCGGTTTATCTCCTTTACCCTTAACAGTGACATAAAGGTCTAGATACTCTCCAATTTCAGAGTGCATACAATTTGTCACGTTGGTGGTGCAGAACTTCCATCCATTGATTTGGGTGTTAAACTTCACTGTACCAGAACGTACTGTGGTGTTCTCTCCGTTTATACTGAGGCTTCCGTCTTCTCTAAATATATAAACGGTCAGAATGACCGATGCGTTTAGACTTCCAACGGTTGCACTGAAGGTGAACATGCTGGCGGAGACATTTTGAAATGTTGAATTAATCACCGGCATGAACGTAAAGTCTTGGTTGGCAAAAGCATTGAAAGCGTGGTTAGGATCATGGATCGCTGTGCCGTTATTTGTAATCTCTTGTAGACCATCAAGTTCAATGGTTACTCTGTCTGGGTCATTCGCTGGCTTGTTTGTGCTTTCGATGGTTATCTTGCCGGATTTACCTAAGATGTTGGCATGCACTTTTCCTTCCGTGAGCATTTTATTTCGCTCGTTACTGGTACCGTTATCCACACTTGTATTGGTGTTACCTTGACCGAGTTTGATTGTTGGGTCATACAGAACTGATTGGTTGAATTTCATGAAGCGGAAAGTGAACGTCTGCTTGCTCCCAGTTGAATTGACACTTGGGTATCCAACCGGCATGTCGCTCCAATCGCCGTTGTCATATTTGACCTAAAACGAAACGGGGATTGACTCATTAATACTGAAGTCATTTCATATATGTACCAATCGGAAATCCGCATGTTATAACGTGATTTACTTGGCAACTACAGTTCCTTTAACTTCCATTTAATATCTGGAGGGGATGTTCGTAACTAATGTTAGTGATATTAACTTCAAATGGGTATCAGCTCGCATTACAATTTTAGATTTTTTCACCTAAGTTTGTGTTGAGGTTATAGATATCTAAGATCACTTCAAAAAAGGTACATGTATTCCTGTTTGTCTTTAAGTAAGAGAAGTCACAGTTGCTTCAGTTACCAGCCAAACGAGCATTTGTTGAACATAATATTATCTATATCTTCAAACACGCCCAAAACAAACTTACACAATTCTAAATCTGAGAATATCGACATTCTTTATGTTCACGATTTCTAAATGTGTACGAATGTGCGAGACCACATATCAAGCATTGGCACAGAGTTCTTAGAGTCTTTTCCACATAAATGCAGTTCTAGAAGTCTCACCACCTATAGAAATGAAAACTACCCCCATTGATAAAATGCATTTTACAGGCGAAACTGTCTGTCATTCTACTGTTACGATACTTTAACATACCACCCTGAATTTGAAAGGGCTAAGCTCGATTTAGAAACGTATCATAATACTATGACTTTATATAAAAGAAGAAGGCATAGCGTCTCCAAAAAGAAATTTATTTTGCAAATAATGAACACAACACAGAGAACTCTGACGTAAGAGGCGCAACTCTGAATTGATCAGTCAGACTAGCAAAAGTCTGATATTACGCTACGCGTCTTTTGGAGTGTACGGGAAATAATATGATCGTAAATTACTATTTAAATATCTACAAAGTCAGCAGATATTAATTCATGGACCAATCGATGTAACATACTAAAATCGACTGCATATTAGGAGTGAAACGATACACCAGTGCAACAAATTGATACTGACCGAGATATACAACCTACAATACGATACACAAAATACTAGTATAAAAAAGAGGCAACTACAATAATTATGGCCGCATAACTAACTTTTTTAAAACGTATATATTTGTATAGTTTTTTTTCGATTCTCCAACCTTTAAATCATCGTGTCTGTTGAAAATGGGACAATTATCAGATTCGACAAAGGCGTTCGATCCTTGAAAATATGCGACTGATAATATTCGTGATAACATGTTTGACATGCATTATGTATAATATTCTTGTACTAATTTAAATTGTGCTTTCTCTCCGACTTGAAACGGCGTGATCTCATCGATATACAGAATAGTAACGATAGTCAACATTATCATTTTCCATGTATTGTAGCAGTTGTGGCATACACACTAATGAAATACATCATTTTGGAAACAGTGTGTGTGTGTGTGTGTGTGTGTGTGTGTGTGTGTGTGTGTGTGTGTGTGTGTGTGTGTGTGTGTGTATGTGTGTGTGTGTGATTGGATTGTTAATGCAGCTGTAACATTTTTTCAATCATATCGCTGGAGCATCATGCCGCAGATATGGAGCATAATGTCCGACCTAGTCACATTATCCTAACACCAGACCGACCGTTCTTAACATTCATCTTTTAATGATAAGGGTCTAGAGAGTGAGCTGTTAGTACCATTTCTATGTCTTTCGTATGACTTGTCCGGGTTCTGCAGTTATTAAAATAGACGCATAGGACACGTGCCATTTCTAAAAGGGGGGGGGGGTTGAATACCATAAACCACTGTTAAGCTTTAAAGTGTGTACATTCAGTTGTTTTGATTTGTTTTAACAGTCATTTGATTAGCTCACGTTGTAGTCCCTGAGGCTAATAATTTTGCGCCATAAAAATGTACTAAGATCAGTTTTGCGAACAATAAGGTGTGATCCAGTTATCTGACATGGCCTTAGAAACTCGTGACTGGCGCCTTAATTTTTCCAACCAGTTATGTAACAGGGTCTTAACATGCTTCACAGGTAAGTGATGAAATAATGTGTTCGGATCAAAGGAAAATCAAGTGGGGGTCATAAATCCACCTTGAGAGACTATTGGGGAGGGGGCAGCATCTGATAATAAGTGAACAACCACTCGAAATTTAGCAAGGCATGGTCAACATTAGAATCGCAAGCTTAAATCTATTATCTTGAGAACTAAACGTGAGTAGTGGCTAAACCATCTTGCCGGAATTATAAGAAACGATAAGCTACTACGATGTCATTCGAAATTTGCGGGAAACTTGTTATTCTGGGAATTACAAAGAGCTTCAGTACATGTCAGTTACTATTTGCTCGATTGTTGTAATATATTACAGCAAAGTAATTGTATACTTTAGTACATAGAATAACCATTTGTAGGGTTTGGTTCAGTCGTAGTGTTTGATCTACATGCATATTTTGAGATATGAGCAATGTTTATGTAAAGACTTAATACTGTAATTTGCTATTTGATTAAATCGTAGTAACCTCGTGCATTTAGTGAAGTAATATTCTAGAGCTGCAAATGTTGAATTGAATTATAACTTTGTATAATGGTTGCTGTGTGCAACATTTGTTAACAGGGATTTGCCGATTTGTGTATACTTTGTAGGAGTATCATGTATAAGGATATATCAGCGCATGGATGTGTGGATATCTATTTGCACTTCATAGAAGTGCAATGTACAGAATTGCGTCTGATTATGTGATATTGTTCTGTATAATAAGATTGAGAATCTACATACATTGTGTACACTATATCCGAGAGAATGGATATTTCGATGTGCACGAATAGATGATGATATTGTTGTTTAGGTGAGTTAAGAAAGCTAGAGGAAAATGATATGCTAATGTCCTTGTATATTCGTACAGGAAGTATTTTGTGGACAAGAAGAACTGTAGGAGACAGAGGGAAAACCCCTAGTGCAATTGGTCCCGAAGGAAGAACGGAGGCCGACGTTAGACGGACTGGAGGGAGCTGGATTGTACGTCCATAGAAAGATAACTCAGATAAGTAGGAACACAAAACAGGAAGAAAATCTATCACACTAAGTCAGATGATGAAATAGGCAGGCTGTCACTTGGTCGAGTGAAAGACGAGTGATCAGGTTTTAAATTTAAATTCTATTTGACAAAGGACTGTTATTGAATGATATTTAATTTTTTTTTAAATTTCACATTTTGCGTATTCATTAAATTAACTGCCGCCACCGCTGACTGGGGGCTGGGACCTTGCATCTCTCTATCACTATTTCAATTTCTGACAAAAACGAGCCAGGATGGGTCTTCTGTAATAATTTAAAATAATACTGGGAGCAACACACCCGAACCTAAATAATGGACAACCTCTACAGATTACCTAAGCACTATTTTAGCTATGGATATATACGGATCTATAAGCCTCGAGAAAGTAGCGATTTTTTTCTGCAAACAAAAGGTTGGTTGAGTTGTTTTGAATGTGGCCTTCCATTATAATGACTGCAGTGTGTGTGTTTGTGTGTGTGTGTGTGTTCTACGTTTTCAAAACTGTGTTCTTTAGTTTTGAGCTTAATATAAATAGTGCGTGTAATTAAAATTTGCTTGGAATAATAAATCATAGTTTATTGAATTGACAAGTGTCATACACCTTTGCTGAATAACCAATGAGTAGTTTTATCAAACAGATTTTTCCCTTACTGTTTAGCACGACGTGTGTTTTAGTTACATGAAAGTGTAACGTTTGTTTGCTTGTTTGATTATAATTTTAAACGTAGCTTTAACAATTTTTCAGTCATATCGCTACGATGTCTGCACTGAGGCAGTTTATAGTGATGTCTAGCATTGGGGCATCATGTTGCAGACATGTAGCATGATGTCTTACCCAATCACATTATCCTGACACCAGGCCGAGCAGTCCTAACTCTAACCTCTTAATGCTGAGCGCTAAGCGAGGAAGCTGGTAGTACCATTTTTGTAAGTCTTTGGTATGACTCGGTTGGGGATCGAACCCACGACCTCCCGTTTCCGCAACGGACGCTCTAACCACTAGGCCACCGGAGCGTTTAAAAATGAAAGAGGAAAGAGATTTCATAATATGACATCAAAAAGTTATAATTTAAGCAACATTTATCATGTTATCCCAGACTAGGTGAGATAAAGCAGCGGTGTACTTGCAAATAGTAGGAGCAAACACTCCCCCCCACACACACACACAGCAGCTCCCACAGATTGTATCAACTAAAATGAACAAGAATGTTAATATTGTAAAAGCTTAAATTTCCATGTAAATGCAATATACAGAAAGATAGAATGTGACTGAAGCTAATACTAAAACATTTAAATTTCCGATTCGTGTTTTATTTACATAAACGCGGAGCGAGATTGCATAATATGACACAAATTCGTTAGAAGTTAAGAACGTTTATCATGTTATCCCAGACGACATGAGAGAAAGCAGTGGTGTACTTGCAAATACTATTAGGTAACAAATGGAATAAACGAGATTGTAGTATTGGAATAACTTCAAGTTCCATTCAAATGCAATGGTGCAGACAAACACATTGACACTGATGTTATTATTGAAATATTAAATTCACAAGTAAAGCACAGCACAGACCGAAGTGTACCTAGTAAAAAAAATGATAATATGAGAAACCAGAAGGTAAACATGTACACAAACTGCTCGCCTATCTATTTATTTATCTATCTATCTATCTGTCTATCTATCTATCTATCTATCTATCTATCTATCTATCTATCTATCTATCTATCTATCTATCCTGTCTGTCTGTCTGTCTGTCTGTATGTATGTGTGTGTGTGTGTCTGTCTGTTATATGTATGTATGTATGTATGTATGTATGTATGTATGTATGTATGTATGTATGTATGTATGTATGTATGTATGTATGTATGTATGTATGTATGTATACAATAAATCTACACTGGCATATTTCTTTTGCAGAAATGTAACTATGGGATGAATAGACCGAGTTCTGACTTAAAGGGGATTTTTCTCTCTGTTAATTGCTGTCAATGTTCGTTGCACGAACACGATCTTTTTTAACTTATCTAATAGTTGTGTATGGGCTCTCCCACATGACATAGTGGAAAGGTATTTCAATTATTTTTAAAACTATTACTGCAGTTATGAACTGAACTCGTATAGGTGGAGTAATATCAGAAAAGAAAGCAAACAAGAAATTTGCATGCATGACGATCTCTCTCCTGAACTGAACAATTCAACTAGGAAGTCGTTTGGAGCCTTCTTTTGACAAACATAAATAACTTATTGGACTGAATGGATGGTAACCAGTCAAAAATACATTTAAAAACTTTAAAGTCTGTGACATGAACCTAAAGCATTTAACTAGATACAAAGACCAATGACACGTAGGCTAATATTACACAAACAAGGAACAAGGAAAAAATAGGGCGATTTGGTCATGGACACCTGTGATTTAAAATCTGAACTACAGTCAAATCTAAGAACATATCGTGCATTATTATTATTATTATTATTATTATTATTATTATTATTATTATTATTATTATTATGTGCCTGAAATAGAGAGTTTGATGGAAGAAAAGATATGAGGAAGGGCGGGGTGGGGCAAAAATATAAAAATGAGACATCTTGTAAACTTTCTCGTGTAGGTTACCGTGTTGTGCCTTAGCACCAAGTCACCTTCACGCTTTCTTGTATTGCTCTGATGTAAGACGCCAAACAAACAAGAAGGCAACCTCCTCAAAAGAAACGAAAAATATCCTGCTTGAGCAAGATTAAAAAATACGATGTGCAAATATTCCGAAAACAAAGGCCAAAAAGTGTAAAAATCCCGAAAACTAAGGGTAAATATTACTTTAAACCAGAACTTTCTAACAGCTCAATACCTCAAATGGAGATAATGACGGGATACATAAAATTGAACAATGGCGTGTACAACGATCTTGCTAATGTTTGTATTCATGCACAAGGCGTGTAGGAAAATTACGTAATTACCGTCGTGCATAAAATTTTGGAGCACTGCATTCAGTCAACTCTTAGATATTCTGGAGGAAGCATCAACTCATGAAACCCATAGTAATAGGTCAGGAACATATTAATTTGAAGATGTTTATTGACCAATGTACGGAGAAGAAAGTCTTTCAAAACGAATTGTAATCGATGAGAAACATACAATGTTGCTTTCTTTTATATTACTTTATCTCATTTCGTTGGTAATGCATTGTTCACGGCCATTCTGCCAAAGTCACTTCGACATTTATAATAATGTTTTCGAAAACAGTCTCTAACAAGTAGATCTCTGACTGAATCGAATTTTCTGATACAATGCGATTTATCGAGCGTTTGATAAATAAAACAATCTATTTATACAACATCATTAATAAACCTGCTTCCAATTTGAATTACAGTTTGAAAGGGGTTTTGCCTTTCCTAGATGACGTAACTGACGGGCATGTGGAGTTAAAACTGATAGATTTTACTATGTATTATACTGGGTGCGAGAAAACTAAAATAAATTCTTAAGTTTCAAGAAATGCTTAGAGAACACAATATCACCCGAAATTCATATCCAGGCTTTAGGTAAATATATCCGTACTTTGTCTCAGTGTGATGTGATTGAAATTTCTTATTTATGCCGGCATGTATAGGACTAACGGCTGTCTTATACAGGACCTGCTGCCAGCTTAAACAAAAAATGACGAATTGAGACAGACATACATACAGGGCGTGGTGAGGAACGGGGGAGAGAAGAACTTAGTTTGGTAATTATACTGGATATATCGGTTTATGACATTAGACCATCCGTAACAATGCATTGTGATTAATTCTAGTTGAGAATAGTATGTTGATTACAATAAGCCAATTCCTAAACGGTACAAAGCTTTAACAAATTGCCGTTAGAACAACTGATTTAGATTTTACTGGTTTCTTAAAGTTTCATAAACAGATGACAAAACGGTTAAAGCTATTTTAAAACAACAGGACTCATCCTGTTGCACGGTATGGGGGTCATGTATTCAGACTATAGTGGTAGCTGATGTTTGGGGTAACTATAAAAAAAAAACTACACATAATTTTTAATTGGGCAGTTATTAAACGAATGCGAAAGTGATGGACTTAATTAGCATTTGATGAAGTTTTGGAACATGTAACATTAAATTGCTTGTTCTGTTGGCAGTTCATTAAATAGATTTTACCCATGTTTAATAACAATAATGTAATGTAGTTTGTTATCAGTCTAGTACAGTTAATTACAATGCAAGTGCTATTTTTGAATGATACTCGCACAATACACAGTCTAATGATCAAAAAGGGACAAGACTTACGTTCTGCATATGTACAAGTATTGTTTCTAAACAGGTTTCAAATGTTTGGACATTTTATTTATCGAAGATGGCGAAATTAATACAAAACAATTGGATATTAATTATATTTTACTTTTTAGCAATTATAATATTAAATATATTCATTCTGGTCAGTTAGAAATAATTACGATGTTGAGTTTATGTTGTAAGTTATGTCTCACAGATATATGGTTAATGGCCTAAATGGGTAAAAAAAATCATGAAATCATGGGCTAGCTACCTTAATCAGATCGGGTATGATAATGTTCCCTATAGAGCACAATAATCGTGTTCAAAGATATTTGAAATAAGCAAGATTTCACTCATACACAGTGTCTAATTGAAACCACTCATTAGACCCCAATGTCGGATACGTACTTAGAAACAACTTAGCTGATAGTGTTATAGTCTCTCATTGCAGACATATGTTGCACTCTATTGTTGTTGCTGTTGTTGTTGTTGTAAAGTTTCAAGGCCATTTTTCAGCACACGATACGCTATACATGGCGGCCAGTATTATTGGTTGAGGAAGAACCTTGGAAAACCCACGGAAAGAACCACCGACCCACGAGAAGCTATTGGCAAACTTTCTCACATAACTGAATCAGCCGAATTTTAGACTCGAACCAACGCAGACAGAGGTGAGATGGCAGTAATCCGTAATGGAAATCGCTTTAGACCACTCGGCCACTCGGGGCCCCCGCACCCTATTGTATGTTTTTGTTCTGGACATTAATGTCACTGATCCATATCCATCTTTGAGCCAAGAAAATTCTTATATTCAACCCGCGGTGCACATGAAAAAATCTCAAACAATACAGAATAAAGATCGTTACAATTGATTTAGTCTGAAATCTTGCGTATCGCAAGCTGACTTACTGAATAAGGCACACCAATTTCCAAAGACGCGAAGGACAATCAATGTTATTGGCGGACAGAAATGTTTTACTAATTTTGATTAGCTTGGGCACCTATGCGAACACGTGGTAGATGACGACGATGACGACGGGTAGCAAATGTCGAGCATATAATACTTCTGATCAAAGACACTGCTGCATTTATTTCTAATGTAGCAAACAGGGAACAAGCATTACAGATAAAATTATCCAAAATAAATTCCAAAGAGAACAAGGAAAGATGGGGAGAATAGGTTGTAAAGTCAAATCTGGTTCCCTTAAAAAGCTATTGGGCAAAGAGTTTGATGATGATGATGATGATGATGATGATGATGATGATGATGATGGTGATGACGACGACGACGACGACGACGACGATGATGATGATGAATCACCATGATGACAAATACGTTGTGAATACTTTCTGCACAATTCTTAAGGCTGCTCGAAAATACATTGGAAATTTTGTGGACTTCTGGTGGTGTTTTGGAAACTTTGGAAAGTACGAAAAAGATAAATTGTTTGTCTTAATGTTTGTATATTCCAATGTTCTACACATCATCAATTACAGTATAATTCCTAACATACAATTAATCACGATGAACAAATACTGTTGTGTTCCTTTGACTTCTATATCACCTAAATGCATGTATGCATGTCAAAAACTATATATAATCCTTGAGGGTCAGGTTTAAAAAAAAATATTGAATTAGATGTTGTTAATTAGGTCATCGCGAACCACATTCGTGCAAGCAAACGGACTTGAGCGATTTTCTGGCTAATCGCCTTACATACACATGCATGCATGCACGCATTCGTACATACATACATACATACATACATACATACATACATACATACATACATACATACATACATACATACAAATGAAAATAATTGAGAAAATATTTGTCAACAAAATCTTAACTCTTTCGTTACAAAATACTCTTTCTTTCTCTCTCTCTCTCTCTCTCTCTCTCTCTCTCTCTCTCTCTCTCTCTCTCTCTCTCTCTCTCTCTCTCTCTCTTTTCGCCGTTCAAGATCATTGCAAAGACAGAAAAATTGTTTGGATATAAGAACGCATCTTCACTAAGCCATACAAAAGGAAATATGAAAAATTCATTCATTTCTGTTTAACTTTGTCCTCATTTACTTTTATGGGATTAATAAAACAAAATTGAAGAGGCTGAACAGCAGTGCGCTATATACAAACAGCCTAAGAACATTGTAAACAGGCAAGCTAGATAGGACTGGAATAAAGTCAACAATCACAGCTGCATTATGGTGAAAGACCCTGAGCTTCAAATCACCTTTATTATGCCGTGGTTTGACATCAGTATAGTTGGAAATTTTATCACCAGGTAACAATCTGTCAAATCTAATATATGCACTATGAAACCCGTCCTGGCCGACCCGTGGGTCGCTGTTTCTTCAGGAACAAACAACGACTGTCTTGGCCGAAACAACGCTCAACGCAATTACATGTTACATATCAAAGGCACTGTGCGATAACGCCATCACATAGTACCAGCTGAAGCTTAGCGGAATTACATAATGCGGGAAAACTGAGATCTTGAAGATACCACGAAATATGTCGGTGGAAATTTATGTTAAAATATGTATTATCGATTAGCTTGAGGTAATGTAGGCGTAAAGTTGCCACATCATTTCAACTTTTATTTTCATTTGGATTTTAAAATCCTGAACAACATGGGAAAAACACACAGAAAACACAAATTGCATTGTTTTCCTTATCCATCGTACTATTCCGTAGCATAGGTGATCTGAACGCTCGTTTTCGTCATCAGCATCTGTCTAAATTGTCGATATTGCGGACAGGTAGATGATCAATTGTTACAATGGTTAGAATTTGTTTGTAACAACATATCAAAAGCAAATTAGTTGAAAATGTACAGCCATTGATGTTTTCTTATACTTATGCTTTTGTAATTGGATGAAACTTATGACTTTATAATCATGTACATTTTTTAAATCAACGCGTAGTATTCTTTCCATTTAAGAAAAGAATAACCCAACATATATGTTTTTTCAGACCAAGGCTGGACGATTATGCATGGTAATCAATATTATTCGTCAGCAACAGCAACAAGCAAAAGTTACTCAGCATTAAAGCACTCACTGTCTCTGAATATGAGAAAGGGACAGTTATATATATATATACATACATATATATATATATATATATATATATATATATATATATATAATGATAGTTCCATCAATTGATATCCAGAAGATTGAGAAATGGAAGCATGGTAATAAAACCAAAAATATTTTACCTTCTTAGACATAATGACTTTCGCTCCACCCCCTAAATCGTAACTGTCCCCACGTGTGCCGTTTTTCCTCTCAGTCGTTTCATTCCCCTTCATTGCATTTCCTTTCCCTTTGATGTCGATATCAAAATCTAATAATGCTCCAACTTCATTGACATTTCCTTTTGAGCAGCTGGTATTACTGGTGCCACAGAAAGCCCAATTCTTTATCTCAATATTAAACTTCACAGTTCCAGGTTCCACTTCCGTTGTTTCATTACCGACGGTGATATTTCCTGCTTTGGTGAAAATGTATACTACAGTTACAAGCTGGGAGCCGACGCTGGACAACTCTGCAGTAAAGTTGAATTTCACGGCAGTAACATTTTGGTACGATCCACTAACTACCTCCGAAAAGCTGAAATCTTGATTAGCGAATGTGTTGAATGAATGTTTTTGTGATCCAGTTCCAACCGCGTTTCCATCAGCGCTCTTCTCCTTGATTTCTGAGAATTGAACCACGACAGAATTATTATCATCACTTGGATTTTCTCTCAGACCGATTAAAATTTTTCCAGACTGACCAAGGACCTTGACAAAAACACCACTGTTGTTGGCAGTTCTATCGGCGAGTGAGTCGGACAAGAAAGTCAGAACCAGAAATAAAGACAAAACAATGGACACCATTTTCTTTAACAGAGCTGTGCGTTACGATTCACGTCTGTGCCGTACGATTCTTACAACTCAGGTCTGTTCCTTACAATTCACGTTCGTGCCTTACGATTTACGTCTCTTTAATGGCGCGATACCTGTTGTCTCAGTACCACGTGGTCAAATTCAATTATTTATTTCCGAAGTTTGATGTCATCCAATCGTTCGATCAATGATGAAGACAGCTTTATCCTACAACGAGACATCACGGAAATTGATTGCAA
Source organism: Unio delphinus (assembly GCA_029339505.1). Lineage (NCBI taxonomy): Eukaryota > Metazoa > Mollusca > Bivalvia > Unionida > Unionidae > Unio > Unio delphinus. The sequence goes on from JAQISU010000278.1 coordinate 8,294,660, forward strand.
TGCACAAATACACAACGGCTTTTAAACTAACAGCCAATAGAAAGGTGAGAAATTGTAAATATCATACCTGGTATCACGTATGAAATATCGATTTGCTAATCTGCGCTTCTGTGCAATGTGGTGCATAGAATTGTTCTAGTTGACGTGTATAACATATATTTACTGATCGATTTTTTACCTTGAAGAAAAAATAAATGTAGCCTCATTAAATGCGCAACAATCTAAAGTTAAGTTCGTTGGTGCGATTATGTGTACAAACTTAGGTTATATGTTGGGTAGTTTGAAAGCAGAAGTATATCAAATATAATACAAAAAAGATAATTATGAAAGAAACGTATTGTGATACAGGGATTAACATAATTCAGGAACTTTATTTCATAATGCTTAAACAAGTCCCTTAATAACGACTGCGACTGCAAATAACAGGTTTTGAATGTTTAACAATGTTTAACAATAGCGTCTTTCACACCCACCACTGAAGCAAGGTGAATTCGTTTTGCACACCGAACAGTCCACTTGAGTCATGTTTGCTTATAATCAGTTAAGTTCGTTGGTGCGATTATGTGTACAAACTTAGGTTATATGTTGGGTAGTTTGAAAGCAGAAGTATATCAAATATAATACAAAAAAGATAATTATGAAAGAAACGTATTGTGATACAGGGATTAACATAATTCAGGAACTTTATTTCATAATGCTTAAACAAGTCCCTTAATAACGACTGCGACTGCAAATAACAGGTTTTGAATGTTTAACAATAGCGTCTTTCACACCCACCACTGAAGCAAGGTGAATTCGTTTTGCACACCGAACAGTCCACTTGAGTCATGTTTGCTTATAATCAGATGTTTGTTGTTTAGACTTCATATACTTTCGTGTTCTGTCATAAACAAGACTACGTTGTCTGCGCAGAACCGGTCTAAAAATCAGAATCACAATCCTGCGCTGTTCAAAATTTACCAACCAATTGCAGATAATTACATTTCAGTCGCATCGTGGTGGAGTTGTATGTTACACCCATCATAAAATTTCGTTGTTATTGGAAAAATGCAAATGCCGGAATCATCACCACCATGAATCTCAGATATATGTTGTACGTTTATAACCGTTTACAAGTTGAGTTAAATTGCAAACAGCATAGACCCTTGTCTGCTTTCGTACAATACATCATCAGATCAGAGTCCTTGTTGTTTTTGTTTTATTGATTACTCCGAATTAACTGTTAAAACCTCTATAAGCTGTACTGTACATGATACTCACAACACCTGTAACAACACTTATTATTGCCCTCTAACTTGGAGGAAAATATTGTGCATACCTGCACACAGTGCCATGTTATATAATTCCCACAAAATTCTCAAACAATTTGTATGTACCAACACAAAATGTGAATCTGGCAAAATATGTGTTCTTTCTTGGTTTAATCTATGTTACGACAAAGCGTTTACTTATTATTTCTTATAATTCCATTGCGTTTTCAACTTCTATAGGCATATTATTTCGTAAGAGTAACATTCTGTTCAACAATCTTTGTTTTAGTTATGTTTCTTGTTTATATGTTTTAGATTGCTTAACCATTTTGTAAAATTTCGAAGGATTAAAAACTCCACCCAAGTAATTCTCTTGCTAATGGACTTATAAAATTAGATGCAAGTCTATTTTCCAGATTGTCTGAAAAGTATACAATGTGGGTGCCAACTTCCATATTAATGTCATCACATCTTACCATTTGTAGTAGATCCTTAATAATTGTTTTCGCACCAAAATAAACTGAATCCAGATTTTGTATCGATATGTACCAAATGGGATATATCGGCCTTTTATTATCTATTATAAAGTCTTTTAAGTCGATTATGAAGTATTCTGCGTCTATTATGTAGTATTCTTAGTCGATTATGAAGTATTCTGCGTCGATTATGTAGTATTCTTAGTCGATTATGTAGTATTCTTAGTCGATTATGAAGTATTCTGCGTCGATTATGTAGTAGTCTTAGTCGATTATGAAGTAATCTAAGTCGATTATGAAGTAATCTAAGTCGATTATGAAGTATTCTAAGTCGATTATGAAGTATTCTAAGTCGATTATGAAGTAATCTAAGTCGATTATGTAGTAGTCTTAGTCGATTATGAAGTATTCTAAGTCGATTATGAAGTATTCTAAGTCGATTATGTAGTAGTCTTAGTCGATTATGAAGTATTCTAAGTCGATTATGAAGTATTCTAAGTCGATTATGTAGTAGTCTTAGTCGATTATGAAGTATTCTAAGTCGATTATGAAGTATTCTAAGTCGATTATGAAGTCTTATAAGTTGATTAACCTCTTTAATATTCAAGCACTGTCTTGACTTACTACGAAATTCTCCCCCCCCCCCCTATATCTTCTCTCATTAATTTTTGTTCCAAAATAGTTGCCAATCTACACATTATTTAATTCTACATCTGACAAGCTCGTTATTATTTATTTCAAGATTATATTTTATATATCTTTAAATAGTTTATGCTACCGGCTTTGAAATGAATCAAATATAACATTTATGTCCGTTGTATTCGCTGTTTAGTTGTACTTCACTTTTGTGAATATCAAATTTAGACAAACATTTTCTTATCATTGAGTACAGCTTTAATATAATAGTTTGTTTTTGCTATAATGCTCCCAATAAGCAGCCAATTGTTTTAATTTGTTGCGATTTTAAATTGTAAAATATATCCCTAAGAGAGAGAGAGAGAGAGAGAGAGAGAGAGAGAGAGAGAGAGAGAGAGAGAGAGAGAGAGAGAGAGAGAGAGAGAGAGAGAGAGAGACTTACATGCGAAAGTAGGCGCCAATATATGAACTTAATGATATTTCCTTCAAGGTGACTTTTCAATGATGCTTTGTGTTACCTGTTAAAAGCGACTTATTATAAAGACTTGTTGTTCGTTATGCCTGAATAAACATTTAGGGTAAACTTGAATTGTTTACACCCCGCATTCTTCTACTGACTCAGCGGGGATTGTTCATAGAGCTGACAATCGATTTACGCATAAACGTGAAAATGAGTAATTCACGTACAAGAGCAGAGAGTTGACGATTCTACAAAATTACAAACGAGTATTGTATCAATGATGCAGTATATTTGTGATTTGGACACATCGTTAGACAATATATGGCCGCCGGTTTAAATGGTGGAGGAAAATTCTAGGAATTTCCTGGGAAGATCCGCCGATTAACGAGAAGCTAGTAAAAGCACCTTGGACATACCAACATCGGCCGAGACGCGGACCCAATCGAACAGAGGTGCAGGTTAACGTGATAGACGCGCGCTTCAGATCTTCGGCCACTCCGGGCCTCATTGTGTCAAAGAAATGCAATCATGAGCTAAAATGGGTTTTTATGACGTGTAAAGCACAGAAGTGTGCGTAGCAGTGATCTACATGAATTGTATGTGTTGGGGTGTACGGTGTGTGTGCGTGTGTTTTTTTTTGTGTTTGTGTGTGTGCTTTGGATTTTTAACGTAGCTTTCACAGTGTTTCAGTCTCAGTCATTTCGTTACGACGTCTGCTGTGTGGCAGTGATGTTTAGCACTGGGGCATCCTGCCGCAGACATGTAACATGATGTCACATTATCGTGACACAAGGCAGACCAATCCTAACCATAACCTCTTAAAGCTGAGTGCCAAGCGAGACAGCTGTTAGTATCAATTTTGTAAGTCTTTGGTATGGCTCGGGTGGGGATTGAACCCACGACCTCGCGCATCCCACAAGGCCACCACAGCGGTCTATATATAAATAGTAAAATAAATAGATAATTCATCTGTTAATTAGATTAATAGTTATGAAGATGGATAAATACACGGATAGACAAAAACAAATGGTGAATATGATATAAACAATTGGAAATACACACTATCTGAAATAAAGCTGTTAGGTGTAGATAAATGCTTGCATACATAGTCCTGGATGCATAGCGAGGGAAGAAGAGAGCGATTAATTTTGAACAGACAAGTAACATAAACGTGATAAGTAGAGAGGGGAGGGGCGGATGGGGCGCTTTGCACTGGTGCTAAAAGTCTTAAGACGCCCAAACTTCACTGGGCCATCATCGTGATTTTCCCTTAATACACTACTGAACATAAGACATATGTATACATAGGTCATCTTAACTTAAACGATTGTGTAATTTAGACTGGTAAGTTATCATCGTCTGTAATAATATCAACCGCTGTTATTGTTTAGTCAAGTCAAGGTACCATACTAATCATAAGACACGTCAAGCCTCTACCGTAGATTACCTGCTTTTGTTGTATGGTGACGCCCATTACCCATCACGAAGTTGGTTATATTTGCAATAAGGAAGTCATGTGACCCGAATTCCGCCAACTCTATTCATCATCATCATGAATCTGTATTTTTCTGCAGTATATGATTTACAAAAAGGCAGACAGGCAGGTACACGCACTCACGTACGTACGTGTATGTATGTATGTATGTATGTATGTATGTATGTATGTATGTATGTATGTATGTATGTATGTATGTATGTATGTATATATGTATGTATGTATGTATGTATGTATGTATGTATGTATGTATGTATGTATGTATGTATGTATGTATGTATCTATGTATGTATGTATGTATGTATGTATGTATGTATGTATGTATGTATGTATGTATGTATGTATGTATGTATGTAATTGCAAACATACATAAACACGGTAATAAAAAGTACACTCATGTTTATAATTGATAGTCTTTATTGGTAAAATCTCAAAATCAAATCCGCTTTATGCAACGTGCATAGTCATACCTCATGGTTAAAGTTTATAATGCAAGGTAATTTTTTTAACTGAATTTGAAAGGTATAGTTAAATCTTGATTCAGTTAGGTAAATATAGTCAATGCATATCTACAACAAATAAAAATATTGCCGCATTCAGATTAGATTTCTACGGAAGCCCATTAGTGCCAGTTCTTATCTGTAAAAAAAATATATTGCGAATAAACGCAATACTTATTGCGAATTTCATTGGGCCATCATCGTGATTTTCCCTAAATACACTACTGAACATAAGACAAATGTATATATAGGTCATCTTAACTTAAACAATTGTGTAATTTAGACTGGTAAGTTATCATCGTCTGTAATAATATCAACCGCTGTTATTGTTTAGTCAAGTCAAGGTACCATACTAATCATAAGAAACGTCAAGCCTCTACCGTAGATTACCTGCTTTTATACTTCATTAAAGTAACGGTTATGCTAATTTTGACTAAATGAATACAATAAAGCGTAATAGTTTTCCTTTAGATGCTTTACACTTCACATTTGTTTTACACTTAACATCATGTATGTTTTGTGATAAAACTCTATCCAGTCTCACATTGAAAGTAAATTTTATGCAAGTACGTTCATATCATGCAATTTAAATCAGTTTTTCGAACGTGTCCATATGGTCTTTTCATTTTATTTCGCTATAAAGTTTTTTTTTCCCAGATGATTCTAAGTACCGTATAAACTTTATATTACTTCGAGCATCGACTGCTAAGTTTTGGAATAGGAAGTTTAGCCAGTAGGTTGACAGATGGAAACATCTGTAATTCATTCAAATGGGTAGGGCAGATTATGAACTATTTTCAACTCTATTGGCGCGAGGAGAGTTGTATGGTGACGCCCATTACCCATCACGAAGTTGGTTATATTTGCAAATAAGGAAGTCATGTGACCCGAATTCCGCTAACTGTATTCATCATCATCATGAATTTCTATTTTTCTGCAGTATATGATTTACAAAAAGGCAGACAGGCAGGTACACGCACTCACGCGCGTACGTACACATATACGTACGTATGTACTTCGTACGTACGCATGTATGTATGTATGTATGTATGTATGTATGTATGTATGTATGTATGTATGTATGTATGTATGTATGTATGTATGTATGTGTGTGTGTGTGTGTGTGTGTGTGTGTGTGTGTGTGTGTGTGTGTGTGTTATATGTATGTGTGTGTGTGTATGTATTTATGTATGTAATTGTAAACATACATAAACACGGTAAAAAAAGTACACTCATGTTTATAATTGATAGTCTTTATTGGTAAAATCTCAAAATCAAATCCGCTTTATGCAACGTGCATAGTCATACCTCATGATTAAAGTTTATAATGCAAGGTAATTTTTTAAACTGAATTTGAAAGGTATATTTAAATCTTGATTCAGTTAGGTAAATATAGCCAATGCATATCTACAACAAATAAAAATATTGCCGTTTTCAGATTAGATTTTATAGCCGGGAGGAAATTAATGTTCACTGACCTGACGTTCAGACACTATAAACGGTTTAAAATTATCGCAAATTGTCACGCGGGACCTCAAAAAGGAGCTGGTTTAACAGGCGCCGGCCTAGTCGGCCGGCCTATCGGGTAACCCAGCACTGCTACATACAGTCTAAAACTCAAACTCACGCAGACGGAATTAAGATGACAGTGATCGGTAAAGGCGGGCGCTTTAAAACACTCAGTACAATTTAAATCGAAGAACTGTGAACCAGTCTAGAAATGGGTGATGAAATAAAAGAGTATATACGGGTTTGATCGTCATTAATTATTTAATAATAAAAAGTAAAATTTTAGTAAAAATATCTTTCTGTACTTAAAAAGAATAGGCAATCTTCTATTTATGCTATTTTATTATTTACACAGGCATGACTTAGTAGTACTCAATAATGACAGTAGCACCTGATTCATTTAATGCAGAATCAATACCATGTATTTCATGCACAAGTAGATAAAACAAATGCCACGGCTCATATGGTGTACTCCAAACAAAAGCTTGCTCCAAGGATAGTTGTGCATGGTGAAATATAGATCTGATCATTAACACCCCGAAAATTTAAGTTATTGAATTTTGAATATGATCATATTTACATATGTTTACTATGGGAGTTAAATTAGTACCGTAATTCCTTTATACCACTCGGCCGCCAGCGCCGCCGTCTCCCCACCCCCTCCCCAGCCAAATATTCTGTCAGATTTTGAAATAAGCATGCTCAAAGTCCAACTCGTTCGCTAAAAAGTAGATTAGATACTTCTGGTGCTCCTCTGTCATGGATATTCTAGTTGAGAGATCGAAGGTACAATATAAAATCCTAACATTCTTTGATTCAAGCTTTATTTATGAATTTTTCCGACACTTATCGAGTTTATCGATTAAACTGTATTGAAAGGCTTGATCTGGTCTTAATATCTTCTTCTTCAATATCATTCACAATAACAATTGCAAAATATTCGCGCAAAATATTCGCCTTTTAGGCTTATTAGTTTTCATATATAGGTACAGAAATTTTACGACACATGCAAATTCGTGGGAGGGCAAATATTCCTCATACCAGCCCTCCCTTAATCACGTCCCTGGAGAGAGAGAGAGAGAGAGAGAGAGAGAGAGAGAGAGAGAGAGAGAGAGAGAGAGAGAGAGAGAGAGAGAGAGAGAGAGAGAGAGAGAGAGAACTAGTTACAAAGGTAGATATAAATAAAGGGACTTACTGATATGTATATCCAGCTGCCAATTTTGTGCTATCCGCTTAAAGTGTCCGATGACAAGGGATAAATGGTTGAGTACCTTGTCTTTATATGGCAATGTACAATCAGTAAAGTACGGAATTAATGAAAGGTTAATTATATTGGACTAGTTCAGGTTCTGTCTGTTTAACAAATCACCAAAGTACGTTCGATAGATTGGTATCGACTTACGAGTCGTGCAGGAAACAAATGACAATCTCAGTTTAGTGGTCGATATACGGAAATGACCAATATATGTTCCGAAAGGATCTTGATCCAGTGAGCAAAACAGGAAGTTATGAGTGGATATAATAACTAATAAAGCATGTATGAATACTGAATAGGATATACATGTAAATAGTAAACTAAGTTTATAACTAGCTCATCCAATAGATAGATATGTGGGTGGATAAAATGTTATTGTTGTTCGTCCGTCGATTCGACGAGGACCTTGAACAGAGGCTTTACGATTGCGGTTGTGAAAAATGAAGGGAATTGCCCGGATGTGAGAGAGAGAGAGAGAGAGAGAGAGAGAGAGAGAGAGAGAGAGAGAGAGAGAGACAGAGAGAGAGAGAGAGATTAATAACATCAGTTAGTGAAGGCAATATTGGGTCTAAGCACACAAGTAGCAGTGATGTTGGAATTGGATCAAGTTCACATGACTTAGGTGCACTCTTCATCAAGATCGTCCGTACTAAATCCATAGAGACAGGTTTGAAAACTCCTAATGGTTGTCGCTGAAATTCTGTATCGTAACTGTATGGTGAAAATGAATCAGTTTGTATTGTGTCGTCAAGCGTGTCTCAACTGGTTTGTACTTTGTCACGGAGGAAATTTGTAACTAGGTCTAGAAGGTCTACTGGTGAGAAGGTATTTTGAAGTGGTGTACATTAGTTCCTTCACATTAGGTTGTTAGTTATCTCGAAGCGCTCTTTTCAGCTGGAATTCTCCGTTATATTAGTACTGTAGTGGAATAATTATGGCTAAATGGACTATGTTTGTTACGTTTTTCTTAGCGGCTTCATATATTTGTTTATGAATAATGAGTATGGTGGGAAGCCAAAGCCTCTCAAGATTTCGGCGATGGCCTTAGCAGTGCGAATCTGGTCCCTAACACTGCTATACCATGGAGAACACGTTTTTTATTATTGATACTCTACACTTGGTAGCTGGGGCATGTTTTTCAAGCATTGAACACAGGCAATTATCGAGTTGTTCTGATGTAGGACGTAGGTTTGCTTGGATGTCATGCGTTAGTTTGGTTCTATTTATCATACTGAGGTTTTTCTTTGTAACAAATACAGGTAGAGGGTTTGGGACTGATACGTCGAATTGGCATACAATGCAAAGGTGATCTGATGCAAGTTCGTGCAATACAAGGGTGGATTGCAGAATATTATCATCAGGTCTATGAAGAATCTAGTCTACAATGTGACCAATTTTATGGGTGGGTAGGTAAACTGACTGTTTAAGGTTGAAAACATGTATGGAATCTAGGCGTTTTGACGTGTATGGGTTTCCAGGATAGTCAAAGTGACAGTTGAAATTTCCAAGATCAATTAGGTTGCCACATATCGAATTTCCATACCAGAAGATTCGGAAACTGCCCCAAAAAGACAATCAGTCATCTTGTTTTTACTAGTAGGAGGAGCGCTGTAGAGACACAAAAGAAATATACTGACCTTTGTTCTAGTGTGAGTGTTGTTTGGACTAGTTCAACGATATTTGGCAGAAATTGAAGTATGTGTTGTACGCAAGACATTTTATCATGGAATTCTTTGTGATGACAGCAATTTCACCTCCGCGAGAGCGGTGGGGGGAACAACTTGATGGAGTAAACGGTGGGTGTTAAATCCGCTCACTTGGACTCATCCATGTTTCTGTCAGGAAGAAAACGTCAATATTCTGGTCACTGATAAAATTAACTCTTTCTGCGCGCTTTTCCGGTGGTCCTACTGATTGTGCGTTGCATAATGCTGTACGCAATGGTATCTCTGGGACAGTTGTCACAAATGTTGACGATATAAGATCGATTTGCACCAGGTTATCAAAATTAACGGTCGAATTTCAAATTGTTTATCTGGAAAGGGCGAAAGGGACTGATGCATAACTTTATTCTTCTTGGTAGTGATGGTGGTACCAAAGCTTGTAAGGAGGTGGAGAACGTGTCAACGATACATTGCAAGTCGGCTTCTGAGCCAGCCAATCATCAGCAAATCAGAAATCCTGATGGTGTCTGTCATGACCTTGATTTTCGCTTAAAGCCTCCAGAGATTGAATAGTTTTCCATCTTTACGGTAGCTGATGCCGACTCCAATCTCTCCATATCTCAAAGCAATAATCAGCATGGCGGAGAACAATAAACTGAACAGTGTCGGTGCCAGAACATTGGTTACTGGGAATAGCTCAGATGTCTCTCCATTGTCCAGGACTTGTGCCTGCATGCCATCGTGAAAATGCTGCACCATGGATATACAGATTCTTTGGCATCCGCACATGGTCATTACCTTTCACAAGCCTTCTCTGCTGACAGTATTAAAAGCTTTTGTCAAGTCGACGTAGATGTAGAAAAGATCGGTGTTTTTGCTCTTGGCATTCCTCCTGTAGTTACCATGTAGCAAACACCATGTCGATGGTCCCACGTTCATTTCGGAATCCACTCTGGCTTTATGGCAGTATTCCCTGGTCAAGGTGTGTAATGAGGCGGTTCATTAAGATTTTGGCTGGTATTTATTCGAAAATTCAGAGTAAGATATACCAAGGTGGTTGTCTCAGACCTGGCGGTTCTCCCTGAGCTTATACAGGTGGATTATGGAAGCGTCTTTGAATTCCTTGGGGATCGTCTCCTGTTGCCACATCACTAACGCAGTTGGTTGAGCCTTTCTATCAGAGTTTTGCCCCCTTCCTTGTAGACTTCAGCTGGAGTTGAGTCTGAACTTGGTGCTTTGTCACTGGAGACCAGACGTATCGCTTTCTGTGTCTCCAGCAAGGTTGGAGGGTCATCCATTGTTACGCTGCTGAGTAATTGAGGGAGACGACCGATGGCTTTATCATTGATGAATGAAGGCAGATTCAGGATGCGGTCCATGTGTTGAACCCATCGTTGCAGAATCCTCTCTTTATCAGTAATATGTATGTTCACGTCTGCGTTGATAACGGGTGGATAATCAAGATGATGTAGGTTGATAGATTTTTTCTAGGCATCGTAGAAGTATTTCATGTACGGTTGGTCTGCGTAGCACTGGATCTCATCAGCTATGTTGTTCAGCCATGTGTCTCACATATTACGACGCGTCTGCTGTACAGTTCTGCGTATATTGTTGCACACATCTTTCCTAAAGGGGGACTTGTGGTTGTTGAGTTAGGTTTGAAGAAGGCGGTGTTTCGCATCCAGCAACTGCTTGATCTCGTCGTCACAGTTCTCATCAAATTAGCCTTGATGTTTTCTGGTTGATGGTACTAGGATTTCTGAAGCTATGATGTAGACCAGCTCTCTGAATGCGACCCAGTCGGTCCCCCATTATTATTGTTCAGAGGGGTAGATTTCAGACGTTCTTGCAGGGCATTCACGAGAGACTGTTTGGTACTGGTGCATTTCAGCTAGGTGATGTTGAGTCATGTATGAGCCTTCTTACCATGTGGGTGTCTATGGGCTGCTTGCGGCTGTAGGTGGTGGTCTGTGTAGCAGTCAGCTCCGCACAAAGACTCGGTAACACGCACATCCTACCTGTCCCTCTTCCTGACAATGACGTAATTGATGAGATCCTGTGCTTCAAGCGTGGGTACATCCATGACATTCAATTACGGGTAGGGATGCGGAAGACTGTATTGGTGATCAGCAGTTCATGCTCGGCGCATGTCTGGAACAAAAGGAGACCGTGGCTGTTACAGTGACATACTCTATACTTTCCTAGCACTTCATCCTAGGCAACGTGATTCCAGCCTACTGTTCCATGGAAATGACCAAGAAAGACGAGCTCATCTGCCATTGGAATGCCAGCAATGACGGAGTGAAACTTCGCAAAGAACTTGACCTTTACTTTATCTGGGTTGGTCATGGATGGAGAATAGCAATTGATAATGTTAAATTGCTTTCTTCCAGACAAGATGGGGAGTTTTATATTCATGAGTCTGTCGTTTATTCCCTTGCGAGGTCCGGCAAATTTGCCAATCAGTGCTGTTTTCACTGCTAGCCTCCACCAGCCTCACGGTGCTCTTCAATTCCTCGGCCGCTTTAGAAGAAAGTGTTTCTGGAGCCCCTTTCACAGAGTTCGCCTTCTCCTGCATGCCGTTTCTCGCTCAATGCAGCAATGTCCACGCTGTATCTGGACAGTTCCTTTCCAATTAGGGCGGTTCTCCTCTACGGTATTCTCGCATCGTCTATGTAAATTAAGATGCGCACGTAACCATACTTCATGTGTGAGATTAACCATCCTCAATTTCTTTTTTTTTTGTATTTTGGACTGCTGGAGTAGTGTCCACGCCAGTCTCGATATACTGGCTACAGAGATTGAGAGCAGGTAATGTTTAAGGCACCTTTTCTAGCCCCTTACTCATGTCAGGGAAGTGAGCAGTTCATTATTGACGATAGCTGCTCAGTCGCTCAGGGGGCCGCCAAACTCCAATGTTGCTCCATGTTAGTGGTGAACGAACCTAATGGCTTGAGATACCTGTGTGTAGGTTTGTGGATACGGCAGACAGTGTACCAACACCTATCGCAACGTCGCTTGCCCGTCGCTACAGGACTTTAGTGGGTGACCAAATAGGATGGGTGAATGACTTGCGCGATAATTTTGTTGTAAGTGAGGAAGAGTTGCTCAGTTCATCGACCTCACTCTCTCGCCCAAAACTATCAGAGTTCAGCAGCACCACAGCGTCAAAACGGCCGGAGACAGAATCGAGTGCAGTGGATTACCAGGAATTCTTACTTGTCTCGTCGTACTCTTAGCGCCCCACGTCGCTTTGCTGGGAATCACCGTTCTGTGGGTGGATTAGTAGGTTGTTCCGCAGAGCTTCTTGGAGACACAGGTGAGAGCAAAGTGGCAAGTGGGAATCAAAGGTGGGCGAACTGCACTTGAAGGAGCACAACTGCTTAGCCAGCCAGAAGTTTTACCCCCTCCCAAGATACTCCACACACCCCGGGTGGATACAATAGATAACAATGAAAGCAATATTAAACCATAAGAACCACGATAAGTATATTAAATGTGGATATATAGACACACCGTAACAGATAATGAAATGATACAATAAATAACGTGAGAAAAAAGTGATTTATGTTCACTAAAATGTATGACCACTAGAGGATTTCATCAATTAATTTTCCTCCATCAATCAATCCATCCATCCACCCATCCATCCATCCATCCATCCATGTTCATTGTTGTGAAGAAGGGTTCTTATAGAGTAAGCGTTGCATTTGCTTCCGATATTTGTTGCGAACCCGTGTTTTTATAGATCTTTTTACTTTGTTCACTTGAGAAATTATTCATTCTTTCTCTAACACATTGTATCATAATCTTTCTTCTTGATATGTTTAGGTTTTGATTTGGGTGGAGACTGTATATTCAAATTATTATTGACTGGAAATAAAAAGCTCTTCAATAGTATTCTTTGACAAAAAAAAATCAAAAACCAATATTAACTTGAAATCATATTGAATGTTCCAGACAAGATCATCTTGGATTATATTATTCATCAAAAGACTCCTTACACAGTTCCTTGTAACAAACTACTAAAGGCAGATCAATACATTCAGTGTTAGATCGAAATTTTTACGAGCACTTAAATTAGTTCGCACTTTATTCATGAGGACTGATGATGTTATTTTTTGGACTGTCTGTGGTTCTATTGCCAATACCATAAATTATTTTCAAATATTTTTTGTGTTCTGTCGAATTTTTTTTTACAAAACTTGTAGCTTCTTGAGTGTTCTTGCTTTTAAACTTTAACACTAACCAGTCGTAATACGAGGGTGGTTTATTTTCGTATATAGTTATTTTAAAATACTGAGTTTGGTTTACTGTATTCTGTTCAAGCGATGTGCTTGCAGTCAAAAATGAGTCTTTGTGGAGAAAGATGGCTCTAGATTGACCCTTTGACAGACTGGCATGCTCTCTATGCGTGGTTGCTTCGTGGCCATCGGACGAGAGCTATGAAACCGGAAATGCGTCATGATCTTGAAATGAACACAACGAGATATATTGTTTTATGTTTTAATCAGCATTATTCAATATCACTATGATTGAAATCAATTATTCAGTATTGCTATACGAGTGAAACTCAATTATACATTAACCCTACTTGTGAATGAAACAAATTGTTCATATTTTGTACTTCAATACTTTGGTTCACCTCTTCATTGAAAAAACATTATATTGACGGTGTACAATTACAAAATGAAAAGAAATTCACAAGAAAATTCCGTGTTTGTTACCACTATGCCCAGTAATGTGGGAATTACGTAACAATATACATAGGCAAAGAAGACGCAGACGTGAGTAGTAATAGGGGATACTCTAGCGACAATGGAAAATCCAGTCAAAAAGGGCTTGGGAACATCTAGCGACAAGGGGAATTTAACATGGGGGGACTATCTAGCGACAAGGGGAATTTAACATGGGAACTATTTGGGACTATCTAGCGACAAGGGGAATTGAACATGGTGGGACTATCTAGCGACAAGGGAAATTGAACATGGTGGGACTATCTAGCGACAAGGGAAATTGAACATGGTGGGACTATCTAGCGACAAGGGAAATTGAACATGGTGGGACTATCTAGCGACAAGGGAAATTGAACATGGTGGGACTATCTAGCGTCAAGGGGAATTGAACATGGGAACTATTTGGGCCTATTTAGCCTCAAGGGACATGGAACATGGGGAATATGATTTGTATGGGTATAGGGAAACTGTCTAGGGACAAGGGAAAAAAAGGGTGGCAATGAAAGCTACTATCTTTTCGAGACTTATGAGTGGCCCTGAAAACAAGCCACACAATCTCCTATCAAAACAGAAGGGAAGGAAAATAAAATGGTACAATCTCCTATACACACAGAAGGAAAGGAAAACAAAACAAGGATAATAAAGAATACCATACATTCGATGTGAAATATGTTCATTTTCATTCATTCATCGATTTAGTAAAATGGTAGGGTGATATTTATTGTCGACTGACTTCTTAACATATATCAAATATAAGGGATGTCCTGTGTTTCTCAGCACACACTACAAACAATGTTGCCAAGTTGTAACAAATCTAAGTCGAAGGGGAAAAAGAAGCAGCAGCAAAATATGCTTTGTTCTATCGACAGTCTAAGATGTGTGTTTTGATTTGAAATTCAAAGTTAACCATAGGCAGGGTCATAAAGTGCAATGTCACTCGCGTCAATCATTGTTACATTGTTAAAATTCTTCCGAACGTGTGTTTTGGTTCTGGGTTTTTTTATGTCAAACTTAGCCATAAGCAGGGTTATACAGGGCAAGATCACTCGCGTCATTCTTGAAATAGTTTTGTATTTGTTTCATTTCTATAAAACGGTAGATCTCATGCTTAAAAAAATTTCCGTGACACATTGCAGTGCCAATTATAAAGATAAAGCTCTGATAACTGAATTGTACAAGTTTGTCAACTCAAGATTTTATTTCATCCAACGATTTACTGACTGACTATATGTAAGAGCGTAGCGTTTGAAAAACAAATTACATGACAAAAGAAAATTATGGTGCCTACTGATTAAAAATTTGGAGAGGTATCTTCAAACGGGAACATCTACCATTAGGATTTCAATCAAACGTATTACGACGGAGAGAGAGAGAGAGAGAGAGAGAGAGAGAGAGAGAGAGAGAGAGAGAGACTACGTTATACCTACTTTTGAAAAGAATCAGGACACTTACGCTTGTTTTTGAGGTATATTTTCCCTTAGAAAAATTCAAAGAAACACACATCCCACTTAGAAAATCAATTCCATAGGAAAGGTCCACGATTTTAAAATATCTCCAGAGTGAACCGATGACAAATACGACTAAAATGTTCTCACAAAATAGTACATCCAAACATGTTTCAGTGTATTTCGCAATAAGACTGACATTTCTACGATGGTGCGATTATTTGTGCATAAGTTTTATTGTTTGGAAAGTGACTAGTGGACAGGTACAGAAATACACGCCTTATCTTCTCGCTGTGAGAATAACAACTGAAGCCGATTTGAAGCGAAGGCGGTAGAAAATATCGGTTTGCCAATGAAATCACTTACAATGAGTGACGCATTGTTTGGTTCGAAATTCAAGATAGGTAGTGTATGGTCAGGCGCAGAAAAAACACGTCTTATCTTGTCACTGTACTAAGAACGAGTGAGGGCAATTTGAAGCTAAGGGGGGTAGAAAAAAAGTGTAACCAATAAATTGCTTCTAACGACTGGCGCATTGTTTTGCCTAGGCTCATGCATTGATTCAATTGCAGCGCAGGCAGACTGAAGTGTGAACTTACAATCCTTTTGTTGCACATTGTACCATTTCTTCATGACACATCAACTACTTAACTGCAATTATTGTTCGAGTTTTAAAACTGACCAAAAATATACTTTCTCACTTTGACACTTTGACATAAACACATTCGTCTAGGTAGAGAGAAATAATATAGTAGTGAGTGGTAACTTTTGTCAAACTAGTGAATTTGGGGTTTGTATAAAGTAAATAAACTAAAGTACAGTGAACCTCAAGGAAACTAAAGTACAGTGAACCTCAAGGATGATAACCCAGTCTGTCTGTCTATTGATGTGAATATTTACATAAAAAAACAATATGACCTGCAAAACACAAAGATATACGGCAAGCATGATTAGAATGAAAACAACAACACCTAACTGTAGTAACAAAGAAATGCGTTTCTTCACGTCCGCGTAACTTAGAGTTTCAATCCTCTTGTAAGACAAACTTGGTATCCTTTTGTGAGCGTGAAATTAAAATACTGAAGAAACTTAAGCGCTTTGCTATAGACTATAGTATAGATAATTTCAGCAACAAACTAAACAACATAAATACCGTTACAACAATAGAAAGCCCGAAATCGTCTATTAAAAAGAAATGCGTTTAAAAAAATAATTAAAGATTAACGATGGCTGAGCAATAAAACCGAATTAAAGAAAGGCAATGACATTGGTATATAGGCCT
The DNA here is from genome assembly GCA_029339505.1 of Unio delphinus. Lineage (NCBI taxonomy): Eukaryota > Metazoa > Mollusca > Bivalvia > Unionida > Unionidae > Unio > Unio delphinus. Next base: position 8,311,368 of record JAQISU010000278.1, read on the forward strand.
TTCACTTTGATATTGTATGCGGATTTAATCTGCCATGTATTAACAGTTTGAAAAAAGGTATACGCAAAAAGAAACCTCAATTCAAACTGACTTTTTCAGATTTGTTCCTTCTGCTTATTTTTTTGGGAACACACCTAAACACTATTCAAGGAAAATACACATCAAAACAAAACATACCATTTGCTATCCACACACACACACACACACACACACACACACACACACACACACACGGGGAAGCAGCCAAAACAAACCCTACTATATACTATCCAAAGTCACACCCTATACTAACCACACACACGGGGAAGCAGCCAAAACAAACCCTACTATATACTATCCAAAATCACACCCTATACTATCCACACACACGGGGAAGCAGCCAAAACAAACCCTACTATATACTATCCAAAATCACACCCTATACTATCCACACACACGGGGAAGCAGCCAAAACACACCCTACTATATACTATCCAAAATCACACCCTATACTAACCACACACACGGGGAAGCAGCCAAAACAAACCCTACTATATACTATCCAAAATCACACCCTATACTATCCACACACACGGGGAAGCAGCCAAAACAAAACATACCATTTGCTATCCACACACACACACACACACACACACACACACACACACACACACACACACGGGAAGCAGCCAAAACACACCCTACTATATACTATCCAAAATCACACCCTATACTAACCACACACACGGGGAAGCAGCCAAAACACACCCTACTATATACTATCCAAAATCACACCCTATACTAACCACACACACGGGGAAGCAGCCAAAACACACCCTACTATATACTATCCAAAATCACACCCTATACTATCCACACACACGGGGAAGCAGCCAAAACAAACCCTACTATATACTATCCAAAATCACACCCTATACTATCCACACACACGGGGAAGCAGCCAAAACACACCCTACTATATATTATTCAAAATCACACCCTATACTAACCACACACACGGGGAAGCAGCCAAAACACACCCTATCATATACTATCCAAAATCACACCCTATACTATCCACACACACGGGGAAGCAGCCAAAACAAACCATACTATATACTATCCAAAATCACAACATATACCATCTAAACAGAGTCAGTGTTTATAATCACACTACTCCTCTCTCATACTCATTGGCAATTGACATAGTATTCTTTTCTAGTTATTTGGGTAGCCCTGAGAAGGGCTGTTTTTTTTTTAACTTCAAAATTCACCTGGCTAATGCTGACATCTCCCAGGTCTAGCCCCACACACACATCTCCTACTCCAATCATTCTCCCAATTCACCCTTGTGACTGGGAGTGAAGAGGGAGAATGAGTGGCTTCACTATCCCAGTCTTCTGTTTGAGGGATAGTGAAAGCCTCTTCATATCTTCGCCTATTCCGCAACTGTCGTTGTTGCGGCTGAGGCTGTGGTTGTTGCGGTTGAGGTTGTGTTTGTTGCGGTGGGGCTTGTGTCTGTAGTGGACGAACTGGTTCTGGTGGTGAAGGCGTCCTCACCATAGGAGTAACTTGACTTGTTTGTCTCATCATACGGTGAGGCAAGATAGGTCTTCTCTTCTCCTCCTCTTCTTTCCTTTTTCTTTCCTCCTCTTCTTTTTCAATCCTAGTCTGTTCTTCTAAGGCCTCCATTGCCAGTTCGTCCAGGAGACGCCTCGCATTCTCCAAGTGCATCTGAAGCTCTCTTAGCTTTTGAACTCTACTCATCTTTTGTGTTGATGCGTCAATGATAGGTAGCCAGACTGACGAGTGCTTTTTTATATATAGTTCAAGCGCGGACGTGATGGAAAACACCCCTTTACGTTCCAAAAAACTTACATTATCCCTATCATTACCAAAAAAAACAAAACAAGCTGACTTTTAAAATAAAACACTCACTCACTTTTATACTTGACTCCTATTAATTATACATTGAACAAGTTATTTTGAAAAAATACGTTGTGCTTATAGACGCACTTCAAAACAAAAGTAAAATGAGACAGTGATTATAGACTCACTTCTATTTTTTTCTAACTTCCTCACACCATAAGCAAATTGAATAATTAATTCTTTTCTAGAATATTGGGTAGCCCTGAAAAGGGCTGTTTTTTGTGTTTGTGTGTACGAGGAAGGATGACAATCTTTTATCGTCTAAGATTGCGTCCTCGTTTGGCTACACGATAGGGTCTGCTTCTTCGGAAAGAGAAAGAGAACTCTTTCGTGTCCACACGACAGTCGACAAAACTTCTGTCTGGTTCCTGCTGCTGTTGCTGATGCTGCTGATGCTGTTCTCTCTGCTCTCTCTGCTGCTTTTGAAGTCGATACTTCTCAGTCCATTCTTCTTTCTCTTTTTGAATTTCCTCTCTGAAGAGTTCTTCTATGAGGCCTTCCGTTACTTGTAGCATTCTTACATTCTCAATCTCTTCAGGCTTTGGCATCAGATTGTGTCTGATACGATGCAGAGTGACATAAGCTTCGTTCAGCTTAGCTAGTCTTGAGCACATCTTCGTTATAGGATGAGTCAAACAATGGATGGCCAGACTGGAGACTACCCCTGCTTTATATGGTTCAAGCGCGGACGTGATGGAAAACACCCCTCTGCGGTTTAGGGTTTTGAAACGTTTAGATAGTTTGATGTGAGGGATAGAAAGAAAAGTCAAAGAGCATTTATATGAATACAAATGTAAAACAAACGACAGACGCATTGGTTTTCAAAACACAACATTTTTATTCAAATAACAAACATTATTTCAAAGAACAAACATTATTTCAAAGAAAAAACATTTTTTTTCTTCCATAACACCAATACATTATCTTTGACATGGTTGACAACGTTGTGAATTAAATTGAGATTTCCACTGTTGGAAATCATTGGGCGATTGATGTACACTACGTTTCCTAGCTAAAGACAACAGATAACCATAATGGTCACAAAACCATCGATCTACTTTGTCATCGTTTCGAGACGAATGACGATCAAAATAAGTCACTAAATGTTCTAAAGAATATCCAAGACTGCGATGATGCAGATAATAGATACAATATTGTCCACACACCATAGAATCTGTGCTTTGTAATTTCACATTATTGAATCGTGTCGTCTGAGCATTTCTTCTCATAAAGTCAATGATATCATCTTCGAAAGGAGGCAATCCATACGAATCAAAATACTCCGCACAACCCTCTTGAGGAAAGTAGACAGCTACCCAGTGAGTTCCTGGAAGATGACTGTCATCTGTGTTGATGACATAAGCTTGATTCTCTTGAGGTTTGCGATGAGGTAGTTCATCTTTAGCACACACGACAGGATTCCAAGAAGCAGTGTACGAACTACGGTTCAAAAGATAATAAAGTTCCCAGGTATCCATTTTTTGTTGTGTAGCCTTGTGTTTTTATCTCCTTTCTTCACAGGTGATGATAAGTCATCAATTCAATCCAGACTTTTTGTTTGAAACGGTCTGACAAGTAACTGATGGTTTGCTTCGTCTCTTTACTTTTGGCCAAGAGAGCTTCGATGCGATCGATTTCTCGAGCAAACAATGGAGGAGAGGAGTGATCACGTAAGCCTTTATACCACTGAAGTAACACGTCTTCTTCGGAGATGAGACTCAAAGCTTCGTTCAGATAATTATCCAATTTTTCTTCTTGACTCATCATCATACATTTATCGTGTTGAATTTGACTGGGATGATCGATTTGACATTCATAACAATCTTTTTTAATCAGGTCCCTCATTTTATCTTCCAAGTGTTGTGCAAAACAAGCCACTAACTGTTGTTCCTGTTCTGGCCATCTGGATTGCATGATCACTACCTCTTCTTTTTGGTCTTGGGGTTCTGCTTTTTCTGTAACCTCCCATTCCATGGATTCTCCACTATTCAAAGAAGGACAAGGGTCTTCCATAATGTCTAATAGTCTAGAATGACTTCTCTCAAACTGTTGATTTCTATGGCATTATCGAATTCAGCATACAGAATGATATTCACCGTTTCGGGAAGAGGTGCTGCAAACTGAAGTTCCACACGCAGTTGCCCAGATTTTATAGGGTGGAAATGTCCCTCGTCGCTGCCTTGGTCTGGAGTGAAATCAAAAGCCCACAACGTGTAACCTCTTGCATAGTCGTCGTAGGAAATACCGTGACTGGTGTTGGTTCCTAACTGTCCTGTGGCTTCGTACAGTGACAAGTACGACCTCAAGTAATTTTTCTGTTCGCCAAAGTCGGGTTCGAAGGGTCTGGTACACAAAGTTTTGCCATCGCGACTGACTTCAATTTTGGATACTCTGCAGTGCTTAAACTGGAAAGGATTTTCATCGTGGGCACCATTGAGGGCTGCATTGCTGACGATACCAATGAATAAACGTTTGGGTAACTGTCCTTGGAACAGATGATCTTCGATCTTAGATCGGAGTCCAGTGGCAATGGTGAAAGTTTTGACTTCCACGCGTCGTATCGGATACTTGGCTGTCGTTCTGCTCAAAGTGTGACTGATATCATTTTCCACTTTAGGTAACACTTCCACGCGACGTACGTATAACCTGGCTTCTTGGATAATGGTTTTGTATTCGTTGGCATGAGCCATCAAATGGAAAGCAGTACTACTTCGATTCAGTCTCAAGCGAATATCTACTCCGTTCAGCAAATACTTCTCTTGAAACCACATGTCCAAATGCAAACGATCGAACAGTTCTAAACTACGTCCTTGCAAAATTTTCTTTCGACGCTCGTTAAAACCTTCATTGTGAGGATCGGCAGGAGCGCTGCCATCAGCAGCTGCTGCTACGGGCAAGGCTGTGTCGTTAAACTTATCTGCAGTGTCAGGTTTCCATACCACGCAAGCATCTAGATGAGTGTTCTTGGCTTCTTTTCCGTACGTCAAGAGATTTTCGAGGTACGCTCGGTAAGGGTAAGTATCCATGCTACTGCTGATCAGTTTGTTATTCATGTACAAATCCACATCGCTGAACAAGGAATGCATGAAATTGTTGACAGGAGCTACTCTATCATTGGCTCCTGGATTGGTGTTGTCCGTTTTGCTTACTTTCACTTTCAAATACAAGTAACTGTTGTTGAGATCGATGTAATCTTCGGGTTGTCCTTTGATTTCAAACTCGATGGGAGCTGAATCCGTCAAAGAGGAGACGGGATGAAATTCGACCCATTGAGCTTCTTGCATGGTCATCATCGTGGGTGGCATGGCAAAGAGATCCAGTTCCGACTTGGAACAGGCACAAGATTCTTGGTGCATCATTTTTTCTTTAGGTTTTTTTCTTCACTTTTAATAATCAAAAATGTCTAAGTCTCGAGCGGTTCTTTTTTTCTTTGTCTTTCGAACTTTAGAGGTACGAAGACTTTTGAAAGGGTGTCTTCGTCGACGCTTTCTACCTTGTCCTTGCTGTGTCGTCAGGGAAGTAGGAATGTTAGACTCGGTACCGTTCAGAGCATTTATAGGACTTTCTCGTCGACCCAAAATTTCTTTACCCGTTTGAAGCAAGGCATTTTTGCCTGCTCTAAAAAAAGCTTCTTTAGGGTTTTGTTTGTCAATGAGAACATTGTAAAGAAAATCTTTGCCGTGAGTCAATGCGGCATCTTTTAAGGTGTGCAATCCTCGTGTCACCATTGGTTTTAAAACAGGGACCACGGAACGAAAGGCTGATTTAAACATATCTCCTAAACCATGTCCTCGTTGTCGAGTGACTCCTTGGTACACAGGATACATCACTTTTTCAGTTGTTGGAGAATCGTTTTTGAAAATGGAGTTTCACTGTGACTTTCCCTTTGGTAAATGGAATATTTTGACCTAGTTCTCCTTTTATAGTAATGTTGACACTGTCGAAATACGACTTACTGACGGGTAAATAATGAGGATGCACAAATTCGCGGTGAACGTGATAGGTATTTCCACCTTCCTCGTCAGCGGTAGTAGTATCTACTTTGAAAGGAATGACACGCAGTAACGGTACAGAGGTGTGACCTACCACATTGTACTCCACCACATCGGAGTACACAAACATCAAATTGAGTCCTTGGTTCATTTCTACAGGGGATCGAAAATATTTGGTAAAATCCAAGTCACTGGATATGCCTGGTATTTCTTTTTTTTTCGGGAGCATCTTGAGGTCTCCACCTAAGATATCAAACAATTCAGGACAAAAGGTAATGGCTATTATTTTCTTCTCTGAAAATTTGATCATGAAGCGGCGAGCCACTTTAATGTACTCAAAGGTAACACTTTCTCTGATTTTGTCCAGGGGTTTACCAAACACAACATTGAACCTGCTTGCAATCGTAGTCACTAAATGTTGACCGCCAAAATAGTAGCCTGCAGGAATGGTCAACACATGAGTGGACAGTTGTTTAGTTGTGGGTCCATCTGATTTCTTGTTGTCAATGCCAGTGATGCTTCGTTCATCTAAGGCTTGTTGCAATTGCTTGTCGTACACTTCAACTGTGAAAAAGTTTTGATTTTCGACGATGTTTTTGATTTGTGTCGGGTGTATTATTTCCACTAAAGCTGCTTCCCAGTGATCATCTTGATCCAAATGCATGGCTTGAGGTAATTTAGACGTGTAACAACACAATGTGTTGTTAGGAAACACCTCCATGGAAGTGTCACTGGGTAACGTTAAGTAAAATTGGTTAATAGTGTTGTTCATATTTCCAATGTTCTTCTGTCCGAGGAGTCACTCGAGGTTAAAGGAGTATCTAAAAGAGGATTGTGATTGGAAGGGTGACTGTCAGGAGAAGGACTAACGTTGGCCGCCAGACTCCCAATATTGTTACTGTTGTTCCCGTTATAAGAGTATTTCAGGGAAGGATTGGGAAGAAGATACCCGATGCAACTGCTGAGTAAAATGGTCCACAATTGTTTGTCTCCTTGTTGCAAACTCAGATTAGCAATGGCTGCACCAATGACACAATATACCACAAAGATTTGACAGAAAAAAACGATTTGCGTTTTAGGGACACGTTCTCCACACCACACCCACAAGGATTGCTTTTGTAAATCTTGCAGAGATGACGTGGGTGAAGGAGTAGTCACTGTGGTTGCTGAAGCTGTATTGAAGGGCATGATGGTCACTTCTTTTTATAGTCGATGACTTGGGCAGCGTCAATCCAAGAATCAAAACTAGGAGGATATCCTTTCCAACGTACTTTGACTTCTTTGACACGACGTTTTCCTACTTTACGGGTTCTTCGTTCGAGAATGCTTTCAATGTCGTACACGTCGTCTTCTTTTTTGGTAACACGTTGTAACTCAGGCAAGTAAAATGTTCCTTTTAATACTTCTCCGTTCATGTCTTCCAATTTATAGACGGTAGGATGACGATCGCGCACTCGTCCAGTAACACGAAACAATTCGGTGGTCCAGTTGGGTAAGTAACCTTTGTCGAAAGTGCGTTTGGTTTTGCCAATGCGTACCCAATCTCCCGGGGTTAACACTTCTCTACCTTTCTTGGGGACAGCCCTCGTCCGGGACGTACCAAACAGACGCTCAAAAACAGTGACTTCGTTGTCAGGTGTCACCTCTTGTGGGGTACGTCCAATGCTTCTATGGTAAGATTGAGTGTAGGCTTGGACTAAGTGTGGTAAGACGTCGATGTACTTGAGAGTGTGTTGATGCGTAAAATATTTCCACATGCGTTCTTTCAAGGTACGTTGAAAACGTTCCACGATACTGGCTTTGGTTTCAGGATTTTCGGTGGTGAAAAAATGAATGTCACGTTTTTTTAATTCTCGTTGAAAAGCTTGGTTCAGAAATTCGGTGCCTTTGTCGGTTTGCCATCGAAGAGGGTGACGACCACTTTGTTTCAACACCAGTTGCAAAGCTCGTACTAACTCTCCGCTCGATTTGGATGTCAATGGTACGACCCAGGCAAATTTAGAAAAGACGTCGATGACACAAAACAAATATTTGTAGCCACGATTGTAGGTGGCTAAATGAGAGACATCAGCTAAATCGGCTTGCCATTGATGATCGATGCCTTCCACTTGAGTGCGACTTCTGTGAAATTTTCGTCGGATGGGCTTGTGTAAAGTGTACGTCGCTTGTTCTTGTAACCATCGTTGTACTGCTGGTAAACGGAGCTTTTTCAGGCGAGTTTTGGCAGCACGATACAATTTCTGAATGCCTCCGTAACCTGCAGGGTGAGCTGGATCGTAGTAAATGCTGGCTAAGACCTTCTCCATGGTTTTTGTTAATAAGGGACCCACTCTTCGAGGATATTGCTTTGGGTGGGACGAAATGCGGGTTGTTTGGAAACGGTTTTACGTGTCCGATGTGCCACAGGAGTTGACGTCGAGGGTAATGGTGGTGGTGGAGGTAATGGGATAGCTTCTTTGGCCTTCTTTTCTTTTCTCACTTCTGGTTTCCTTTCTTTCTTTTTCACATCTGTCGAAGAAGGAGTAGCCATCATCTTTTTAACCCAAGTTTTGAGTTCTTCTCGTGGGGGAGTGGGGGAAGGGGTTAACAAGGAAGTGGCAATCTTACTCGGAATGGGAGTAGCAGTAGGTGTTTGAAAGAGATCATGGGGTTCTTCTTCCTTGGGTAATGGTGGGGTAACGTCTGTTTTAACTGCTGTAGAGGGTGAGGGTGAGGGTGTCGGGTTATTCATTAGAGCCTTAAAATCGGACAAAGTGGGTTGAGCTGTTTGTTCCACAGCTTTCTGATGAAAGAGTTGTAGCCGTTTCAAGAGTTGACCGTACTTTTGTGATTTTTCGGTTTCGGATAAATCGTGGCGATGGATCAAGGATTGCAATTCGTGTTGTAATTGCGACATCTCAGCCAAATTGGGATTGGGTGGTAAATGGGGGGATCGTTGTTCTTGCCAATGATGGTATTCCATCCATCGTTTGTAAGGAACCAAAGTTAGTTTTCGTCCTTCCATGGGCTTTCAAAGGTTATGTCTGAGATTGTGGTGCTCCATAGTGTCCTTTTATCTTCTACCCATCCCTTGGTTAAACCCTTGGGATATCCCTTGGGTCACCCCTTGTAGCAAACCTGGTATTATGCCTGTCAACAAAGGAGCAAGAAAGGGTAAAAATCCTCCGCGTTGCACCAACATCTTTTTCTTTTGACGGACGGATATTTTCTTTTGAACCATTTGACGAAGAACGTGTCGATGTTTGGCGAAGCATTTTTTCTTGTGTGGAGACAAAGGTATCGTGCCTTTCAAAACATTCAAACAACATTCACACACGGTATCGATGACATCTTTGGAGGCTGTTTTAATGATTTGTTTTCGCATGGGCGGAGAGGCTTTGGACAGGACGGACAACACGTCTCCGTGTTTGGCTAAACGAGGAGGTAGTCCTTTCCTTTTCTTTCCTTTGTGGGGTGAATAAGAATGTTTTTTGCGAGGTGACATCTTTGCTTGTTCGTTCCAGAAATACACTGATGTCAAAGACTTGGTACACACCCTCTTTTATCTTCTTTTTTCTATTGGCTTCTCCAAAAAGTAGCGGCATGCTTCGCTAAATCCTCAAAAGCAGGGCTAAAGATACCAGTTCGGTTATTAGCTGCTTTGTCTAGTTTCTGCATACCTTTAATAAGACCAATAAATATGCCTCCCCTTTGATGACTTCTCTTTTTCTTTGGATGACTGTGTCTTTTTACGGGAGGACGTCGTTGTTTGGTTTTTGAGCGTTTGGTAGGATGACGAGATTGTCTTTTTCCTTTTCCTTTTTGGACGGTAGAACGTCGAGGGTGATGGTGTGCACGTTTTTGAGGAGGCATCCTTGAGTGTTCATCAGTGGTACAGAAAAAATACTGATTGACGTCGTGGTTTTCAAGTCATATTTTTATACTGGAATGCGTCGCCACTGATTATCTTTGCGTCGTATCAACTTCATGGCAGGTAACACACGTCGTGAAGGAGTTCGCAATGGACTCAATCGGGACAGTTCTTGTTTGGACAAATCTAGTAAACTCTTTAACATGCCAGATCTTTCTTGGACTTTGACTTTGGGGGCAGGTACTTTATGAGTAGCTGCTACTGACGCTAAGGTGGACGAGGGTGTCTCCGGTGGAGGAGACGTTTTGGGAGACACAGATTTCCAATGTTTCATCAAATTAGGAAAAACGGGTGTCAAATTGGGTTTGGCTGGCATCACCCGCAACGGAGAAGTGGCAGCCCCTGAGGCTACTGGCAACGTAGTCCCTGCCAAACGTCCTTGTAGATCTTTTCTTACAGGTCGTGGTTGACGAAGGTAAGGTTGTGTCCTGGCCGAAGTGCCTCTTTTGCGGGTGACCGCTTTTTTCTGTGGACTTTTCTTTTTCTGTGCTTCGGTCTTGGTACCCTTGTTCTTTTTCTTAGGGGCTTGTTTGGCTTTTTTTGTTTTCTTCTTGGGGTGAACTTTGGGAGTATTGGGATCCCATTTTAAAAGGGAACGAATGATGACACCTCCTAGAGAACCACTACCTCCAGGTTTCAATATGATTTGCTTTTTGGTGTGAGTGTCAATGCGAGGATTGGCCAGTTGCGTCAAGGCTACTTTGTTTCTGTCAAAAAAGCGTTTGGTTTGATGTGGAATGTGAATGATGCCTTGCAGTATTTGACGTGCTGTCACCGTAAACCATCGTAAGACTTCTTTGAGACTGGCTTCTAAGACGTGAGCACGTCTTTGTGGATTTTTTTCGCGACTGATGCCGTACAAGGCACGAATCAATTTGATCGGAAGATGAGACTGAAGGGACGTCATGTTAACGATGTATGAGACCAGGTCAAAGTAACCCAAGGTTTTTATAGATTTTTTAGTGCTTCATAGTGTTATGTCAACGAGGAGGACGTGTACACGACAGGTCCTCCGTCTTGACACCAGTCGTGAAACAAATCGGTACGAAATCGCAAATAATCAGGGGTAGTGGGTTTTAAATCCACGAGTAAATAGGCGTGTGGCGTTTGAGTGGCATCATCGTACGCATGAGTTAGCCAAGGTGTTCCTAACTGTTTGGCTAAAACTTGCACTTGTGATTTATCTCGAGGACTTTTAAACAAGACCACGTAATGAGCATTGAGACTAATGGTACGATGGGCTTTACTTTGTTGAAATAAATTTTGTGTAATGTAAATGACACTGGCATTACGATGATGCCCTTTACGTGTAAACCACAGTTTAATTTCTTCTTCGTCTTCTCCTAACATGTCGTCAAAAATAACCCAATGAGTTTGACTAGGGTCAGACACGATCCCCTCGTCTTCTTTAGGAATGCCTGCTACAAACACAATGGAATCACCTTGACTTTCTTGCAAGAGGCTGTATGCCGATTGCCACTCTTTGTAACACCACACGATGCGTTGAGGTGGACGATCGATCAAATGATGTTTATGTTCGATCAAACGTTTGACAAATTCGGTTTTGCCTGAACCGCTCGGTCCAGCAATTAACATGTTAAAAGGATGACGAAGATACAAGGCTTTCCAACTAGCCTGATCTAAGTGTTCGTCAATGACTTTGAATGTGGAGGAGGAAGGAGTAGTAGAAAGAGTAGAGTGAGCCATAGTCGTGTAGTGGTATGTCAGTATTGACACAAAAACAGACAAGACAAGAGGTTTTTATACTTTTTTCAAGACACGTTTATTTGAATGCATGTTTAAATTTGAACAACACGAAAACATAAAAGCCAAATGGATAAATACAGGAATAAAATACCTAGGCAAACGATCAAAGTGGAATATAAACAAGTCACTGTACAACGTGGTTTGGGTAACGAAGGTGTCCTAGAGGTAGTATGTAATGTTCTTATAGTCTCCTCTACAGGGGGTACAGTCACATAGGTGTCTTCTCGAAAGGGTCTTTGTGGGGGAATGTCCATGACAGTTCTGTCTTGAACAGAAGGATTGTCTTGGGTGATAGATTCTTTTTCTTTTTCTTCTTCTGGTACTGTTACTAACACAGGATTAAAAGTGACTTTTTTCACACGACGATACATTTTAGGAACACAACGCTTGGGCATAATGGGATACTTCGTTTGTCCAAGCCTCAAAATCCCAACTTTTCCAGTCACGTACACCTGTCCAATGAGGGTGTAAATCACAAGCTACACACACATCTTCGTACACTGCTTCCGTACGTAAAAGTTGACGAATCTTTTTTTCTTGGAAAGGTCGAGACGTATCCAGATGAAAGCGTAAGGCTTTGAACAGAATAAGTCTCTCGTGGACATTTAAAGGAGTCACCATACTGTCTTATTTTTTGATAGGTAGTGTTCGTAAAGTGTCCACAAGGAATCGGCAGGTAAACGAAATCCCAGAAAGCAAGTCACTAAAACACACACGACACGTCGACCCCAATTCATAGGGTATAGTTCTTGTAATAAGTGTTCGTAATCTTTCACCGTGTGAATCTTCTCATTGATATCCTTCCACGGAATCTGTTGGATCACCAATGATAAAGGTTGTGGCATGGTCGTTCTCTTTTATACTTCTTTAGGTCGAAGATCATCAGTGTAGATTCAACCCAGAATTAAACACAGAATTAAATTTGCTCAAAAAGCGAAAGTGATTAATATAACGTGTAATTTCGTCCCACTGCCATTCAGGGTAACGGTTAAGAAGGATCAAAGTATCTTCAGAGGTAAACGTAGTAAATTGGTAACGGAGCAAAAAAATACCCTTGATCCAGAGAAATCTAACACGTTGGTTAATTTTTGTCACTTTCCTCTTGTGAATTTCACGACACAAAAGTTCTACAGTCACCCATTGAGATTTTTCTTTAGCAAGGCCTTGCCAAACGTCCTTGTAGATCTTCTCTTGCAATTCGTAGGGTAATCCTTGAATATTATGTTTTATATTATATACTGGTCTAGGCGTGTTACACGACATGGAGTAGTAGTGTCACTTCCAATCACTAGGTCCCACTAAAGGTAGGTATTGACAATTCGGAGACCATCGAGCATGTTCCAGGTAAGCGGAATCTTTCTGTTCCCACTCGTAAATGGATACACCACAACTGAAACACTTGACTTTATCCCCTTCGCCCAAGTAGAAAAATCAAGCTCTGGCTAATTCTTCAGGAGTTGGTCCAGGCAGATATTTTGACCATTTATCTTTGAAGGTTTGGAATCGACTTTTAAAGTGACAGTATTCAGACAAACTCGTCGGGAACGAATATTCGACTCTCCTCACTTCTGTTCGATGCAGGTACGGTGAAATTACCAGGAGGTTACTTTGGATTGAATGACATCCGTAGTATAGTAGCCGTATGGTCTCACGCGGAGATGGCATTGCTTTTGCATCAAGAGTGATTGAGAAGGTACTGTGAAGTTAGGACACGTACGTACTCCAGAAATACGCTTCTCGACTACTATGTCTCATTCTCTCTGTCACTTTTACTTTATTGCTGACCACGATGTCTACCAACAACTGTATTTCTTTTTTGATATTTAAAAAATATAAAATACTAGATCCATTTTTTAAAATAATCTACTCTTATTTGACAGCAGCGACAACGACTTCTACTCTTACCACAATTGCTACACCTACAAAGGGGATCCTTCCAATGTGTGGATGATAGATGGTGTGATATTGGATAGTAAATGATATGTTTTGTTTGGCTGCTTCCCCGTGTGTGTGGTTAGTATAGGGTGTGATTTTGGATAGTATATAGTAGGGTGTGTTTTGGCTGCTTCCCCGTGTGTGTGGTTAGTATAGGGTGTGATTTTGGATAGTATATAGTAGGGTGTGTTTTGGCTGCTTCCCCGTGTGTGTGGTTAGTATAGGGTGTGATTTTGGATAGTATATAGTAGGGTGTGTTTTGGCTGCTTCCCGTGTGTGTGTGTGTGTGTGTGTGTGTGTGTGTGTGTGTGTGTGTGTGTGTGGATAGCAAATGGTATGTTTTGTTTTGGCTGCTTCCCCGTGTGTGTGGTTAGTATAGGGTGTGATTTTGGATAGTATATAGTAGGGTGTGTTTTGGCTGCTTCCCCGTGTGTGTGGATAGTATAGGGTGTGATTTTGGATAGTATATAGTAGGGTTTGTTTTGGCTGCTTCCCCGTGTGTGTGGATAGTATAGGGTGTGATTTTGGATAGTATATAGTAGGGTTTGTTTTGGCTGCTTCCCCGTGTGTGTGGTTAGTATAGGGTGTGACTTTGGATAGTATATAGTAGGGTTTGTTTTGGCTGCTTCCCCGTGTGTGTGTGTGTGTGTGTGTGTGTGGATAGCAAATGGTATGTTTTGTTTTGATGTGTATTTTCCTTGAATAGTGTTTAGGTGTGTTCCCAAAAAAATAAGCAGAAGGAACAAATCTGAAAAAGTCAGTTTGAATTGAGGTTTCTTTTTGCGTATACCTTTTTTCAAACTGTTAATACATGGCAGATTAAATCCGCATACAATATCAAAGTGAAAGGCCTATATACCAATGTCATTGCCTTTCTTTAATTCGGTTTTATTGCTCAGCCATCGTTAATCTTTAATTATTTTTTTAAACGCATTTCTTTTTAATAGACGATTTCGGGCTTTCTATTGTTGTAACGGTATTTATGTTGTTTAGTTTGTTGCTGAAATTATCTATACTATAGTCTATAGCAAAGCGCTTAAGTTTCTTCAGTATTTTAATTTCACGCTCACAAAAGGATACCAAGTTTGTCTTACAAGAGGATTGAAACTCTAAGTTACGCGGACGTGAAGAAACGCATTTCTTTGTTACTACAGTTAGGTGTTGTTGTTTTCATTCTAATCATGCTTGCCGTATATCTTTGTGTTTTGCAGGTCATATTGTTTTTTTATGTAAATATTCACATCAATAGACAGACAGACTGGGTTATCATCCTTGAGGTTCACTGTACTTTAGTTTCCTTGAGGTTCACTGTACTTTAGTTTATTTACTTTATACAAACCCCAAATTCACTAGTTTGACAAAAGTTACCACTCACTACTATATTATTTCTCTCTACCTAGACGAATGTGTTTATGTCAAAGTGTCAAAGTGAGAAAGTATATTTTTGGTCAGTTTTAAAACTCGAACAATAATTGCAGTTAAGTAGTTGATGTGTCATGAAGAAATGGTACAATGTGCAACAAAAGGATTGTAAGTTCACACTTCAGTCTGCCTGCGCTGCAATTGAATCAATGCATGAGCCTAGGCAAAACAATGCGCCAGTCGTTAGAAGCAATTTATTGGTTACACTTTTTTTCTACCCCCCTTAGCTTCAAATTGCCCTCACTCGTTCTTAGTACAGTGACAAGATAAGACGTGTTTTTTCTGCGCCTGACCACTACACTACCTATCTTGAATTTCGAACCAAACAATGCGTCACTCATTGTAAGTGATTTCATTGGCAAACCGATATTTTCTACCGCCTTCGCTTCAAATCGGCTTCAGTTGTTATTCTCACAGCGAGAAGATAAGGCGTGTATTTCTGTACCTGTCCACTAGTCACTTTCCAAACAATAAAACTTATGCACAAATAATCGCACCATCGTAGAAATGTCAGTCTTATTGCGAAATACACTGAAACATGTTTGGATGTACTATTTTGTGAGAACATTTTAGTCGTATTTGTCATCGGTTCACTCTGGAGATATTTTAAAATCGTGGACCTTTCCTATGGAATTGATTTTCTAAATGGGATGTGTGTTTCTTTGAATTTTTCTAAGGGAAAATATACCTCAAAAACAAGCGTAAGTGTCCTGATTCTTTTCAAAAGTAGGTATAACGTAGTCTCTCTCTCTCTCTCTCTCTCTCTCTCTCTCTCTCTCTCTCTCTCTCTCTCTCTCTCCGTCGTAATACGTTTGATTGAAATCCTAATGGTAGATGTTCCCGTTTGAAGATACCTCTCCAAATTTTTAATCAGTAGGCACCATAATTTTCTTTTGTCATGTAATTTGTTTTTCAAACGCTACGCTCTTACATATAGTCAGTCAGTAAATCGTTGGATGAAATAAAATCTTGAGTTGACAAACTTGTACAATTCAGTTATCAGAGCTTTATCTTTATAATTGGCACTGCAATGTGTCACGGAAATTTTTTTAAGCATGAGATCTACCGTTTTATAGAAATGAAACAAATACAAAACTATTTCAAGAATGACGCGAGTGATCTTGCCCTGTATAACCCTGCTTATGGCTAAGTTTGACATAAAAAACCCAGAACCAAAACACACGTTCGGAAGAATTTTAACAATGTAACAATGATTGACGCGAGTGACATTGCACTTTATGACCCTGCCTATGGTTAACTTTGAATTTCAAATCAAAACACACATCTTAGACTGTCGATAGAACAAAGCATATTTTGCTGCTGCTTCTTTTTCCCCTTCGACTTAGATTTGTTACAACTTGGCAACATTGTTTGTAGTGTGTGCTGAGAAACACAGGACATCCCTTATATTTGATATATGTTAAGAAGTCAGTCGACAATAAATATCACCCTACCATTTTACTAAATCGATGAATGAATGAAAATGAACATATTTCACATCGAATGTATGGTATTCTTTATTATCCTTGTTTTGTTTTCCTTTCCTTCTGTGTGTATAGGAGATTGTACCATTTTATTTTCCTTCCCTTCTGTTTTGATAGGAGATTGTGTGGCTTGTTTTCAGGGCCACTCATAAGTCTCGAAAAGATAGTAGCTTTCATTGCCACCCTTTTTTTCCCTTGTCCCTAGACAGTTTCCCTATACCCATACAAATCATATTCCCCATGTTCCATGTCCCTTGAGGCTAAATAGGCCCAAATAGTTCCCATGTTCAATTCCCCTTGACGCTAGATAGTCCCACCATGTTCAATTTCCCTTGTCGCTAGATAGTCCCACCATGTTCAATTTCCCTTGTCGCTAGATAGTCCCACCATGTTCAATTTCCCTTGTCGCTAGATAGTCCCACCATGTTCAATTTCCCTTGTCGCTAGATAGTCCCACCATGTTCAATTCCCCTTGTCGCTAGATAGTCCCAAATAGTTCCCATGTTAAATTCCCCTTGTCGCTAGATAGTCCCCCCATGTTAAATTCCCCTTGTCGCTAGATGTTCCCAAGCCCTTTTTGACTGGATTTTCCATTGTCGCTAGAGTATCCCCTATTACTACTGACGTGCTTCTGCGGAAACAAATATTAGAGGAAATATAAAATTACCGGAGAAGATATCAACTACTTCTCAATAAGTCATGCCAATCTAACGTTCTTTTTAGCCATTATTCGTGTATTGATAACATTTATTCAATATATGACGTAGCCTTTATATATATGGCCAAGTTTTGGCATTTTACCAAAGATATAAATATATTGGCCTATTAATGAGATCAGCAAACTAAAACTAAATCTTGGATAACATTTTCTTCATTTTGAAAGCTAGGTATATATAGAGTCTATACTATAGGCAAGTCTTTTATAATATTGTTTTTGGTTTGCTTACTTAACGCCATTTAATTGAGGAATAGCCGGGAAATTCCATTAAAAAAACATTGATCCATGGGAAAAAACTAGCAATCATTCTCAAATTAACTAATGCCCGAGCTGACCTTTTACACATACCTACCTACCTACCTACCTACATACATACCTACCTACCTACTTACATAACATCCATACATACATACATCAACACGCGTCTTCCTAGTAGAACTGGTAATACCACAAACTGCCACATTATTAGTATTGTATCGTTAACGTGACGTCTTTCATTTTTAGTCTTTTTTTTTCTCGTAACTGTCGTCTTCCTATTTCCCATTTAATAACTGCAAAGCTTATATCTGCCACGAAAATTAAGAAATGTGATCTAAACTTGTGATTTATATGAAACGGACGCAACAATTTAAGTGATCAGAATGATTTACATGACGTTATATCAGTACAAACTTAACACTATATTAATATTAACGTTATATCCGTACAAACTTAACACTATATTAATATTAACGTTATATCAGTACAAACTTAACACTATATTAATATTAACGTTATATCCGTACAAACTTAACACTATATTAATATTAACGTTATATCAGTACAAACTTAACACTATATTAATATTAACATTATATCCGTACAAACTTAACACTATATTAATAGTAACGTTATATCAGTACAAACTTAACACTATATTAATATTAACGTTATATCCGTACAAACTTAACACTATATTAATATTCGACATTGCAATATAGCCCATTTAACTGTAGGTACTTCACAGCTCATTCTACAATTGTATTCTCGTACAAAGCCACATTCCGCAAAAGGCTAAGGAATTAACAGGGACGAAATTAGATTGTATTTCCTTATAGCTAAATTTCAGTATGTAACACTGTTTGACTTGGGTACATCAAACCCTGTAATATGACTTCGCTCCCCGCAAATTACCTCTGTCATATGCTATACAAATCTGTTTTAACACTAACTATTTCATCTTATGTGTTTGGTCGGATGGATTGTTTGTCTGTTTACGATACACCTGTTAGTGTGGATCAACATAGGGAGCGAGATGTCCACGTGGGGTTGTTTTGTTTCCTGTACGAATTACTTTGATAACAAATACTTGTATTTACCACAACAAACTTGAAATTTCGTGACTTTGTTAACGTTATTATTTCCACTAAAGTAATTATTGTGCTTATTTATGTTACAATTAGACGATATATATATATATATATATATATATATATATATATATATATATATATATATATATATATATATATATATATATATAAAACCAAAAAGATCTAGGTGAAATCATGATTCCTTTCCAGTTTAGATCTTTTAATGGTTACAGCAAAATATCTTAGTACGTGTGATTTTCTGAAAATATAAATCAACATCATGTCTGTCTATGTATGTGTGGCAGCATTCAAAGATCTTTAGCACGAGTTTTGCTTTATTCTTTCAAGTGTGTACAGCAAAGTGTGTGTATCTTTCAGATCGTAAGTTAAACGCATGATCACGCATATAATTACCAGATGTTGCTAACTCACGTCCCCATTACTGGAAAGGTGCAGTTTCACTTTATGCAATTAAAAGAGAATTAAAAACATAAAATTCTACTGGAAACCGTCTTCGAACGAAAACAAACACACAAACAAACTAAATTAATCATTTTTCACCAAGGTACCTAGAACTATCATTCCATTTACTAATCATGGATCAATAAATAGGATATATTTATAAAGTGGACGTCATTTACATAATAGTGTGCTGGGATTTGTTGCGAACAAAAAAAGTTATATTTACCTACTAATGACATAAGCAAATTTAAACTAATATAATTATACACTGGAATACAATAGAATGTATTTTGAAACAAAATAATCATATGAGTCTGTATTGTGCTTTTGTGTTTTCTTGATTTAACACAATTTGGCGATAAGAAGACCCGGAAAACATGCGAAGAACCATCTAGCTGAAATACGAACAAACACGGACAGGTGAGATATCCGTGATCTGTAAAGGTGAACGCCTTTTCTCACGTGGCTACCCTAGGTCCCCTTTGTTAACTTAACAATAGCAAGGGTGTAATCCCAAAAAAGATATTGAGAAAATGCGTATTTGCTTGTATCCTTACCTATATGTAGGCGTGGCATTTATAATTTGTATACTATATATAGATAATGTGTAAGTAAAAAGATCGAAATGTAAAAGATACTAAAATGTCTATAATTCTTGTTGTTGTTGTTTGTATGGGAAAACACAGCTGCACATTCTAGTCGTTTGCTTGTGCTATAATTGAATATCTATCTATCTATCTATCTATCTATCTCTCTCTCTCTCTCTCTCTCTCTCTCTCTCTCTCTCTCTCTCTCTCTATATATATATATATATATATATATATATATATATATATATATATTTGTTTATCAAATTGTGATCTACCCATGGCGCAAAACTATGCATGTATAAGATTCTAATGACGTCTGTAGTTGATTTTAGATCAATGATGAATTTCTACACATTAATCATTAGTGTTGTATATAAATAACGATAAAAAGTATTAATAATGCTCTTTTTCTAAATGAATTTAATATGATCCAGATTTTCATCACAATCCTTCCTGATTTCTGTTCCCATTACTCTGTCATTCATAACGGACAAACTACGCAGACATGTGGAATGAGAGAGAAAACGAATTTGTACTGGATCAAAACCTAGAAATATAAATTACAGCAAGTAACCTACAAGAATATTGTTCGTCGTAAAGACACGCGTGCCCCTTATGCAGTGCTTATAAACGATTGTATGTTTTCCCGTTTTTTAGGTTGGATAGGGTACTCCAAATATTGTTTAAATTATTGCAGAAGACCCACCCTGGCTCGTTTTGATAGAAATTGAAGTAGTGATATAGGGATGCAAAGCTCCGAGCCCCCAGTCAGCTGTGCCGACAGTTAAATTAATGAATACACAAAATGTGAAATTCAAAACACCAACAATTTAATATCATTCAATAACAGTCATCTATCAACCCTTTACTGAAGTTAATGCTACCATCCAAGGAGTCCAGAGGTGCATTTCTGATGTGAAATCATGGATGACATGTAACAAGCTGCAGATGAAAGATGATAAAACTATTGCCAATTTGATCGCAACACAAAGGCTTTCTCCTTCACATCCTTTACCTCAAACATTAAATATCATCGACACCAAGCTTACATTCACACAGCAGTGCAAAACCTAGGTGTTACTCTAGACAGTACTCTCACATTGCACCAACATGTAATGAACATTTGCATGGCTGCATATCTTGAGCTGAGACGCATCAGATCCATTCGCAAATATTTTTCAGTTGATGACACTAAAATACTTGTGTGTTCATTAGTACTTCCAGGACTGGACTATTGTAACTCAATTATGTCTGGTTTGTCACAATATCTACTCCAGAAACTTAGTAAAGATTCAAAACACAGGTACTCGGATAATCTTTAGAGTACCACGATCAGAGCACACCTCCCCACTGCTCTGTTCCCTACACTGGCTATCCATTCGATCCAGAATCAAACATAAAATTTGTTCTCATTGCTATATTTCACTATCGGACTCAAGTCCAACATACCTATCCGGCCTCATCATTGTGTACAAACCAGCAGGATACATACGCTCCTCTTCTGACAAAGGTATACTCATTGTTTCCACTATCAAAACGAAGTCATATGGACAACGTTCTTTTGCATACCAGAGCCCAGAGATGTGGAACGAATTGCCCATTAAAAATAGACAAAAACACATTGATCCCTTTCAAGAGTGCTCTTAAAACTCACAAATGTTGACTGAAAGAACAAGCTTAAAGACCTAATAATATTTCATACCTTAAATATTTTCAGTATATTTTTTAAGTTTTCCAATTTCATTTTTTTTTTTTAGTTTTTCTGTAATCATATCATTAAAGATGTTGTAAAGCGCTTAGGGCTTCTAAAGATTAGGCATTATAAAGTCCCCATTATTATTATATTCCCTTAGCTATCTAACTCACACTCAACCACGATATCATCTGATAAGTCATTAACTTTTTTGTCTCTGATATGTGTACACGGAATATATAGATTCTCAATCTTATTATACAGAACAATATCATATAATCACACGCATTTCTGTACATTGCACTTCTACAAAGTGTACACATATATCCACATATCCATGCGCTGATATATCCTTACACATGATACTCCTACAAAGTATACATAAATAGGCAAATGCCTATTAACTTATGTTGCACACTGCAACCATTATACAAAGTTTATTATTCAAATCAACATTTGCAAATATATAATATCAAATAAATAAATGCACGAGGTTACTACGATTTAACCCAATAGCGAATTACAATATTAATTCTTTACATTAACATTGCTCATAACTCAAAATATGCAAGCAGATCAAACACTACAAATCAATCAAACTCTACTTTGATTCTACGTACAAAAGTATACATGCTGCAATAAATAAAGTACAGTTACTTTGCCGTAATATTACAACGATCAAGCAAATAGTCACTGACCTGTACTGAAGCTCTTTGTGTTTCCCAGAATAAAAAGTTTCCTTTCAAATTTCGAATTACGTCGGAGTAGCTTATCTTCCCTTATAATTGAGGCAAGATGGTTTAGCAACTACTCACGATTAGTTCTCAAGATAATATATTTAAGCTTGCGATTCTAATAATGAATTGCTCAATTCCTAGTGGATGTTGATTCACAAAATTATCAGACACCGCCCCCTAACAAAAGCCTTTCAAGGCTACAATTACGACCCCCACTTGATGTACCTTTGATCTGAATACAGAATTACACCACTTACCTGTTAAACATGTGATGACAATTATTGCGTAACTGGTTGCCCAATATAAGGCCAGTTACGAACTTTATGGCTATGTCGAAAACTTGCATGGACACCTGATTGTTCGCCGAAGTGACCTTCGTACATATTTACGTCGAGAAAGTATTATCTTCAGGGTCTAACATATACATGTTGAAATCTAGTTAATCCTTACAACGTGACAACGATGGAAAGTTGCAAATCATGTCAGTATTCTACATTAAATTCCTCGATCACGTGGCACACATACACTTAATGTTTTGTTTATGTTGTTGCTGCTTCAAAATACGATAATTTGCTAATATTCGATTATTATTTTCTAAATATAAAACTATCCAAAGGCACCAATCTCTCGTTCCACACACATCATGGTCCACACACATCATGGTCAGTTTTATCGTGCATGCACCCCTAGCTCAGTACATTTTCAGGTCAGCGGCATTAAATGTAGCTAAAGCAAACTAACAAGTCTTAAATACTTTATGCAAAATTAATTATATACTGTTAGCTACATTAATGACGCTTACTTGAAAATTGACTGTGCTATAGATAGGATAAAATTTTCAATGATGTGTGAAATGAACTATGACAGAAAACACTGACCGATGCAAATAGACTATAGACATATACACCTCATAGCCTCCCAAGTCTCTTAACAAATACGGAATACCTAGTAACATATAGAAATGTGTTAAGTCGAACAAACTTTATTCTAATTTGCTTTAGCATCTCCATGCGCCCAAGTCGAATAAAAAAAATATGTGCAATATTTATCGAAAAATAATGCACTTACCAGCCAAACAGAATCATTTAACCGTAAACACACTAAGCCATAAGCAAATTTCACTGAACACTTACCATATTTCCTAGATAGGAAAAAGTATTTTTCAAAGAATACTTAAACTGGAAAGTTTAGCACATGGTTAACCGCTAGAGTTCATATTTGACTATTGGTCTAGTGACTGAACTCCACACATTCCCAAGTCTATCCGCTACAAAATGTAGTTCTAAGCCTTTTCTGACTATTTACAAACACATCTGCATATTGATACGTTGCTTGTTTTCTTTTGTTTACTTTTTTTTCTCTTCAGAGGGATTAAATTAATATAATACACACTTCTGATTGAAACATGAAAGATGATTTTAATAATTGGAGGATAGCACCACATAAACATGGTTAGCCAAACCAACAGGCTCATGGAACTTATTGTGGAATACAAACCAAGTGACGAGACAAAAAGAGGTAATTCAAATTTTTTAATACGAGAGAGTGAGAGTGAGAGAGAGAGAGAGAGAGAGAGAGAGAGAGAGAGAGAGAGAGAGAGAGAGAGAGAGAGAGAGAGAGAGAGAGAGAGAACAGTTAGCTGAATTGATCAATTATACTTTAATTTTATGGAATATTGTTATAACAACATAACACGTGTTTATTACGTAAAATACTTGTCAAGTGCCAAATTTTTCGTCAGTGAAATCTATTAATTAATTCTTAGTCTAGCCGACAATTAACTGTTATCTTTTGGTAGAGTTTGCACGGAGTAATGTTTTCCTAACTCAGGTCACACTGGTCCTATGTTTATAGTAAAAACGAACTAGGTGTATGACAGGTTAGAAAAGGCGAAATTCACACGTAAAGCTGTCAAAAGTGATTTGAGACAAATGACAGGATGTTATTACAACCCCAGGTGGCATTTTTGGGCACATTGTTAAGCAGTTTTCCAAATGTCTGTAGGAATAGCGTTTATTCCGATTGGTCACATGTGGAATCAGGGGTGGGTCGATCCCTGAACCTGAGGAAAAATATATACTCCGAACCAATGAATTTTAGTCAGTCTGGGAAGGACCTCTGAAAGAGAGGACATTATTATTAATTCCGACCATAGGAGAGACTCCGGACGTACTTTAATGAAAGACGTCCGTAAAATCGTGTTTCCATGGAAAACTGAATTTGGAATGATTGTAAGACGCCAAAAACACACGGTATTTAACTCAAATTCACATTTATCATGATGTAATTTATATGATGTTTCTTCGTTACAGATGCATGATCTGTTGATTTTGTAGGAATCGTTCACATTTATCATGATATAATTTATATGATGTTTCTTCGTTACAGATGCATGATCTGTTGATTTTGTAGAAATCGTTCACATTTATCATGATGTAATTTATATGATATTTCGTCGTTACAGATGCATGACGTGTTGATTTTGTATGGATACTTCGGTTATTACAGTGATTTAGTAATGTACTTTTGAATTCTGAATTAGCATTTTCACCTTATATACGTAGGTAGGTTAATGGGTGTTATAGGAAACCCGCTGTCTACATTTATGATTGGAAAGTGCTACATTAATTTTGAATTTATCATATTAGTGAATATTGATTGTGTGCTATAATTTATTGCCTCACTTTACGTAATGATTTACGGGAATATATGTGACTTCCCCAAATTCTGATGTCGATAACTAGCGGTATAGCTGTATTGATCTGAAGACTTGTGTAGTATTTGCTAGCCGTATAAAAGGTATTACTGATAGTAAGATCTGATTGTTCGAACCAGAAAGACGGACGGACAATCTCAACTCTCAAAACCTAACGAGATACTTAGGGCGTTTTACCCTTTTCTTTTCAAAGGAAAATAGTTTGTTTGGAGAGAGAGAAATAACGAGGAGGTCGAGATCCAAAGGAGGGAAAAGAATTTAGAAGTCAGAGTTGTTAGAATCCCAAGTTCACCCTGAGGGCAAGTTAAAGTCAAGACGCAAGCAGAAAGAACAGTCGACGACCAGGTCATGTGAATTTACCAAGCGGTCAAATGTTAATGAACACTCGATTTCGTGATGAAATTTGCTATCAGCTATTAACGGCTAAATTTGTCTGTTTTATTAGTGTTTGAAATTTAATTAATGTAACTATTATTTTTAAACTTCGGTTTTAAAGTGCTTCTGAACTAAGAGTATTCAGAAGGAAAGAAAATTGTAATTTACTGTGTCTTTTCTTCTTTTGATTTTTGATTAAATTCTTTATTTATCATTACGGGGACTCGTGTGTTGTCTTTGTTCAAGATATCGACTCGGATTACCATATCCATTCTTTAACCGGGCAAATCACACCGTAGAGGTCATTCCTTAGATAACGAGTATTAGCGGGAGGCGGTTTCTGGTGTTGTTTTTCCAAGTTGCGCAATACCTCTGACCAGTGGCTTGTGCAATATTGTACCAATAACACTTGATACTGAAAACCCCGTTACAATACTGATCATACCTTTTTAAAGAGAAAACATGTAAGTCGTCCACTTCTTTTGGAATGCTTCACCTTTATAATTCTCAAAAGCACTGTATTTTTCTAGTAGTATTGTTCTGCCATATAAATGCAGGTTGAAACTTGATTAACATATAATATACGAGGGTGGATGTTATATTATTTGCAGTTAACAATGTAAAAATAAATAGAAAACGTTATGTGTCTTTTGGATAAGTTATACTTTTGTGCACGAGTATTTCTAATAGTTATCAGAGACACACAGTCTGCACCGAACCTCTAAACTATGTTTTATTCCTAAATATCATATTGATTCAGGAAGCTTCCCGCAAGAAGCACAAAGTTTTACTATATATCATATCATGGTAAGACACAAATGTAATTGTAGGAATAATTCCATTTAGAAGCTTTCCCGAAACCACATTATTTGTGAACACTTTGTTAATTTAGCTGTAAGAGAGATAAGCATCTTCTAGAAGAAAGATAGGACGTTTTTAATATGGGACCAAGCAACGGTGTGTGTATTCGTACATGCGTGTATATGTGTGTGTGTGCGTGTATACGCGTGTGTTTTGACATTTTAACGTAGCATTTACAATTCTTCACTTATATCACAACACAATGTCTGCTGTGTGACAGTTTATAGTACTGTCTAGCACCGAGGCATCAAACCGCAGCTATGTTGCATGCCGTTTCACCCAGTTACATTTTCCTGACACCAGTTCATCCAGTACTAACCTCTTTGCGTTGAGTGCTAAACGAGGCAGCTGTAAGTACCATTCCGTTTATTTATTAGTCTTTGGTATGACTCGCGACCTACCGCATCCGAAGTGTACACTTTAACCACGTAGGCCATCGGAGCAGTCCAATTAACATTATCAAAGTCATTTAATAGTAAAAGAATTAAGCGTTTTGTGTTGTCAGTGTAAGATATTAAAACTATGCGATGTTTTGATGATAATAAAACCAGTCCGGTCCCCATTTTAAGGCGAGGTAAAATGATGTTTACTCTGTCATATATAAAAGATATATAAGCTCATGCAATTTTAAACGGAGCATTCAGCATCGTTATTGGTCTGCAGTTCTTAAGTTATTGATTTTGTGAGTTACCTGTCGTATGTTGACAAGTAATTATTCTCTCATTCTCAGCAAAGCACCACACTGAGTCATGCTGAAAAAACACAGAGATTAGATCTTCAGACACGGCATGATGAAATTAAAATTAAGCAAACGTTTTATGGAGGACGGGACATAACTCCATTGAGTACGTATGTACAAGTATATTTATGTGTGTGCTATTTAAAGGTATTACTGCTTCTAACTGCAAATTTCTATGATGAATGCCATAAGTCAGGTTCAAGCAACAAATATCAGTTTCATATTTAAAAAATAATGTATGCATCACAAATAATGTTTCCATGGAAGGCCAGACCAAATATATATATATATATATATATATATATATATATATATATATATATATATATATATATATATATATATATATATGTGTGTGTGTGTGTGTGTGTGTGTGTGTGTGTGTGTGTGTGATTTTATATGTATGTTATGTGGTGCTAGCATCATCCACCCACCCATCCAAACAAAACTCATAAAATAAAAAAAAACTATTTAGGCTGTTACTACGGCGATGCTATAATACAAGTATAGGCAGAAATAAATCCATTCTGTATTATGACGAAGCAACATAATCTCCAGAAATATGAAAACAAGAGTAAAGCGAAAACAAAACAAACGAAAAATAAACAACAGAATTTTATGTAGAACAAGGGATAAAAGTGCCTAAATACAATAGAGTTAACTCCATATAGTGTCAACGTACAAGAGAGTTAACTCCATATAGTGTCAACGTACAAGAGAGTTAACTCCATATAGTGTCAATGTAGAAAAGAGGTAACCCCATATAGTGCCTATGTATAAGAGAGATAACTCCATATAGTGTCATGTGCCAAACAACTATAGTTAAGACTATTCTGCTATGGTATGACAAATATCCACTATACAATATCTAACTAGAGCAAAGCAACTTGTATTAAAATGCGTAAATCCACAGTAAAATCATATTGCTTTAATGCTGATGCACCAAGAAATTAAATATAATTCACAAATGATGGTAATGATGATAATGCCTCATGCCACACTCTGTCACAAGCCTTCAAGAAATCTATGAACACATGCTAGATGTCTTGTTGATGTTGAGAGTACTTTTCACACAGAACCCTGAGATTGAATATTTGTTCTGTTGTGCTTCTTTCACTCTGGAACCGTGCATGTTCATCATCGATTATTTCTTCTGCTTGTGGGTTCAGTCTGTTCATGATTATCTTCAGCATCACCTTGCTAGCATGGCTGATCAAACTGACAGTTCTGTCATTTTGGCACAGCTTGAGACTGCCTGTTTTGGGGAGTGTTATAATCAGTGACTTATCCACTGTGTTGGCCATTCGCCTGTCTGCCAGATCTTGTTGCAGATTTTTGTTAGTAACTCAATCACTGATTCCCCACCATTCATGATACGTTCAGCTGGGATGTTGTCTACTCCAGCTGCTTTCCCATTCTTCAGTTCTCTTATTGCTGACTCCATCTCTTTTTTCAGAATGGGGAAATCATCATCATTTGTGGAGTTTAGAACTTCAAGCACCTATGGGTCTCCTGTGGACGGAAGGTTGTATAGTTCTTTACAATACTCAGTTTATCTTTCTGCAATGTTACTTGCTTCTGTGAGGCATTTTCCATTTTTGCATTGAATGGTACTGTCTCTTGGCTGCTTCTGTCTGGTAAGGTTTCTCCCAATTCGGAATGCCTTTTTGCTGTTATTATATATCAGACTGCTCTCCATTTCTTTGCACTTTTGTCTAATCCAATCTTCGTTTGCTTTCTTCAAGTTTTCTTCTTCTGATATTCTTGTTTATTGGTCGATACTCCATTGCCCCTGTTGTGTGTCTGGTGCTTTTGAAGAGTCTTTGGGCACCACACAGATTTAGAATCTCTTCTGTAACCCATGGCTTTGTCTTTGGGCAATGGACGCCAATTATTTCCTTGGCAGATGTTATCATGACTGTGTTGAAAGTGTCTGTCATCATTTTAACATCAACATCTATCACAAAAAGTGGAGCAAATATTCCTCCAATTGTGGCTTGGAAAGACTTGCAGACGATATGGTCCTTCCGGTGTTCAAGGTTGAATTAGAGCCTAATTTCCTTTGGCTTGTGACTTTTCTTCAACAATTCCAAACTTTAGTACCTAGGAACGTCCTTGTGTTTGCATTATTGATGCCAGATCAGTAACGGTTTTGAACCAGTGTGTAGTAAATCTGGTTATGATGGTGTCCATTTGGTGCCATGTCCAGCATCGTGACGTGTTATGTTAAATAAGGGTGATGACTAGTACCAAGTTGTTGTAGCTTGCGAACTCGAGCTGCCGTCTCCATCTTTCATTTGCATGTTCATTGCAGGAAGGTGCGCAATAATCATCCCATTCTTTTAGAGCATCTTTGCCAACTTTGGCATTCAGGTCTCCTTGGATGATGAGGATGTTTTTGTACTTACCATGTTTATAATATCCTGGAGTTTTTTCTACAACTCCTCTATTTTTTCATCATCATGATCAGCAGGTGGAGCATATATATATATATATATATATATATATATATATATATATATATATATATATATATATATATATATATATATATATATATATATATATATATATATATATATATATATATATATATATATATATATATCTATATATATATATATATATATATATATATATATATATAGATATATATATAGATATATATAGATATATATATATATATATATATATATATATATATATATATATATATATATATATATATATATATATATATATATATATATATATATATATATATATATATATATATATATATAATATATATATATATATATATATATATATATATATATATATATATGTGTGTGTGTGTGTGTGTGTCTCTGTGTGTGTGTGTGTGTGTGTGTGTGTAGTTCTTGTTAAATGTCTATAATCATATTTATGCTTTATATACATATGTTCAAAAGAACAGTTATGTTTTTATTGTTTAAAGTTGCAGTGCTATCAACCCCGTATAATTATTAATTCTACTTACATATATTTTGTAAACGTAATTTGTAACATTCAATGTATTTTCAATGAATTAAGAAAAAATCGCTCAAGATAACAAAATAAATTTTAACCAATCCAAGTATCAAGCTTGGGTCAGATACCTGTGGAGACAGGTAGGTAGGTGAATGCATTAAAGTTACACAGATATTTATAAGAATGCTTAGTTTACGACACGTTGGTATACGTATGTTCGTATGCGTCCACTGCATTAATAAAATTTTACGTGCTACTTATATATTTTTACAAAACAATCCATTTGAAGCATTTCACTTTTGGGATATGTTAAATTTTGCGATTCAAGTGGAATTACTGTTACAAATGTCAATTTTAGTATATACTCGTTATCCCCCTTACAATGACATTTACATTAAAATGTCAATATTTTTCACGGAAATTGTTTTGCAACGGTTATACGTGATTGAAATGCTCTCGCCTTAGTAAGTGGTGTGGGCACGCCCTGTTTATGTTATCTCACATTAAGGACTGTGACTGCTTAAACATTTTATTCTTTTCTACGATGCGAATAGAAGGGCGTGCACTCTTTTGGTCAAATTGTTGGTGTCACTTTTACTACAAAAAGCAGCTTCCCCATACATGATAGTTCATAACACAAATGGAGTTAATCGGCCACTCATTTGTTCGCAGAAGCCAAACCAGCTGGTGACGTCACAATCATCTCGGTACTAAAAGAATGAGCAACAATTATTTCTTAATTCTCATATTTGTCTCTGATTTCTTCTTACATTCAGTCCTTGTTCAGTTGTTAGTTTGCGCATGCTTTCCTTTTTTGTATTCTTACCTTCCTAATTTTCGTACCCACTTACACGTACCCTTTTATATTTATGTATTTCTCTTAATTATACCACCGGCATGTGTGTGTGTGATTTGGATTTTAAAGTAGCTTTAACAAATTTCAGTCATATCACTACGATGTCTGCGGTATGGCAGCTTATAGTCACGTTTAGCACTAGGGCATCATGTCGCAGACATGTATCATGATGTCCCACCCAGTCACATTATCCTGTCGCCAGGCCGACCAGTCCTAACACTACCATCTTAATGCTGAGCGCCTATCGAGACAGCGACTGATTGGGCCAGTGGAAAACCCAATGCAATATTAATGTCAGTCTCAATCATACTTATTTAGAAGATCCAATTGTCAGCAAAATCGTCATGCACATATTTATAATTAAAATAATATAGCCATGTTGGAGGAATAGCTGACAGCTTATTAAAGCTTACTTCAATCAGTGAAATATGCCGATTTCAAATATTTCATGTACTTTTTCAGACAATTAAAAGACTGTGTGTATCGAATGTGGGATGTAAAGACGAGTAATTTAACAGAATATGTGTACTATAATGGATTCAGACCAACACTGGTTGTTTAAAAAAACATCTATACAATCTATTCTGTTTTTAAATTCCTCTGAATTTAAGAAATAATTTACTATTACTTGATGACCAATGATAACATTTAGAGTGTCTGTTAATGTTATCTCAAAGTCCGCAGTTAATATGCCAAATATTAGCTAGACAAGGATATGCGGCGCCCAGGGCAAACACCCCAATTTTCGCCCCCCGGCTGCCCCTGTTGCGCAGTTATGTTGATAATTTGGGCCGATTTGGGCCCCATTTGGCGCCCCCTAGCCACTGGCGCCCGGGGCGGATCCCCCCCCCCCCCCCCCATTGCTACGCCACTGTGTCTGACAGTTATACTATATTCATACGCGTGATTATACTGACCTTTCTTGTACCTATTACATGACGGTAGCATGAATTACTGAAGTAAAGAGTATACTATCTTTCTTCTAGTGATGAAGATAACAAAGGGACCACCATTTCATTCTAAACGAATGATTTTCCATTTACTCGATGATAGTGTTGTTCAAGAAATTGCCTTCTTTCAGAACTTCTCTGTAGTGATCAAAATATTCTCCACGCGGAATATATTTTATATGTGTATTCGGCATTCACAATGCAGCTTTACTGTGGTTCAAGTCCTAATTAGTCAATAGGACACAAATTGTATATGCAAATGAAATAAACCCCAGCTCAGATGAGCTATGCTGTGGTGTTCCAGTGGTCCGTTCTTCGACCTGTTCGCTTCATTATATTCACGCTGACGCTCTCAAGTGTCATAGATGTCATAGTGTCATAGATCACCACCCGATATCTTTCCAATTGTACGCTGATGCCACCCAAAATATACAACTCTAGCCTCTTAATTGAATTAAGTTGATACTACCATTCAAAGAGTAAAGAGGTGCATTTCTGATGTGAAATCATGGATGACATGTAACAAGCTGGAGATAAATGATGATAACACCGAGGTCATTCTGATCACAACACATAGATTTTCTCATTCACATTCTTTACCTGAAAATTAAAATATCAGCAAAACCAATATTAAATTCATACAGTCAGTACGAAACCTAGGTGTTACTCTGGACAGTACTTGCACATTGCACCAACATGTCATAAACATATGCAAGACTGTGTATCTTGAGCTAAGACGCATCAGCTTCATTCGCAAAGATGTTTCAGTTGATGCCATTAATGCACTGGTGTAATCACAAGTATTTTCAAGACTGGACTATTGTAACTCAATTCTGTCTGGTTCGTCTCAATATCTACTCCAGAAACTTCAGAAAGTTCAAAACACAACTGCTCGGATCATCCTTAGTGTACACGATCAGAGCACACCTCCCCACTGTACTGTACAATACGCTGGCTATCCATTCGATCCGAACCAAACACAAACTTTGTTCTCTGTGCTATGTTTCACTGACGGACTCCAGTCCAACATACCTATCTGGCCTCACCCATGTGTAGACACCAGGAATATACTTACGCTCCTCGTCTGACAATCATATACTGATTGTTTACAATATGAAAACGAAGTCATATGGACAATGTTCTTTTGTATACCAGAGCCCAGGGATGTGGAACGAAATGCCTATTGAAATTAGACACAAAGACACAGTGGTCACTTTTAAGAGTGCTCTTAAAAACTCACACTTTTCGACTGCAGGAACAAACTTAGAGCCCTTATAATGTTTTGTATCCTATATGTTTTAAGCATGTATTTATGTTTTAAAATTTCTTGGTTTTTGTTATTTGTTTTTCTGTTGTGTCGTCATATCATTATAGATGTTGTAAAGCGCTTAGAGCTTCTAAAGATTTGGGCTATACATAGTTCTTGTTAATATTATTATTATTATTTATTATTATTACTATTATTATTATTACTATTATTATTATTATTATTATTATTATTATTATTATTATTATTATTATTAGTGTGTGCAGTAAAAATGTTATAAGAAAGGATCGAATGGGTAGCATAAATTACAACGGTGAGAATCTCTTTGTCTGCCAGATGTGATTCGGTCAATGTTTGCACAAAACGACAATCACATGCTGCCCTAGAGATTACGACATGGCCAGGCACAGAGTGACATTGGCCATATCATTATAATTGCACAGTAGAGATGGTGTCTGTGTGACAAAGGTTCATAGGACACGCTGATGCTGTGAGGAAACCCAGAATTGCAGACCGTATAAAAGCAATGCTTTGGTGTCTAAAAACTTGAAAACACTGAAAGCGTTAAAAACCAGTTTGAGTACTCTCCAAGATGACAGAGCTCGCAATCTAAAACTTAAATAGAATATAATGGATGACGAAAGAAAACAGGACACTGACTACAGACCAAGAAAAAGTTTGAATGAATTTTATAAGCAGTTTGGATAACGTTTGAGGACATGATATTAATTATGCAAACGTTTACTCAGAACAAAACGTCCGAAGCTGAAAGGAAGGAAATCAATATAATACACAGCGAATGAAAGAAAAATCCAAACGACAGCATAAATAAATAGAAGAAACTAAATAGAAAACCTTGCAAATGAAGTTGAGACTTCTGCAACTCAAGGATATGATAATGCTCACCCAGGTCACCAGCAGATATACACATCAAGACACCCCAGTTAAAGATGCATTTATAAAGACAAACTGTAGCGTGGGGAGCAACAGATCCTCCATTATTCAGCAGGATCGTCTTCTCTATAATTGTAGGCATCATTGCAACTGAAGGCATCGATAGCTGCCTTGATGACATCACCGAATAGGAGATGAAGGAAACGACAAGCATTTGAAAACCAGCAAGGCACATGGAGCAGACGATGTTTGTGTGGAGATACTGCGAGTTGGATGCGAACCCCATCAATCGTGGGCCAGATTTTCCAGTAGATATCGAACATCAAATATATGCCAAAGGAATAGACAACAGGCAAATGTGCGAGCAATGCAATCTTAACAACAGGAACAATTAAACAGAAAATATTGTACCAGTACATTCTTCAC
This sequence comes from Unio delphinus, assembly GCA_029339505.1. Taxonomy (NCBI): domain Eukaryota; kingdom Metazoa; phylum Mollusca; class Bivalvia; order Unionida; family Unionidae; genus Unio; species Unio delphinus. Next base: position 8,345,413 of record JAQISU010000278.1, read on the forward strand.
GCATCACATCAAAAGTATCTCTGCCACCTTAGAATTCCACCCATGACAGGAGCAATCCAGTTTCCTGAAAAATCAATCCATCTATAGACTAGGTCTTCGTACTGAAACATATTCTTGAGCAATGGAATGGATGGAAAAACTTTCGACGGTGTACGCCTGGCATTACTTTAGACACTTTTAGAGCAATGTAGCATGCAGCTAAAAATGGTCAAAATCATATTGAGCATCACCACTGAGAACGTTTCATGACTGAGATCGAAGCCAAGCTGCATTCTGTCTCATTCCTCTTTATCCGTGTAGTGGCTAGATTGATGAAGCAAGCGTCATACAACTGAAGATATGGTATAGAGTCAACAATGACAACGAAAATAGAAGATCTGGATCATGCAGATGTTACCAGTCTTCTGTGGTTAGAGCGACTGCCGCGGAAGCGGGAGGTCATGGGTTCGATCCCCGGCCGAGTCATACCAAAGACTTACAATATGGTACTAACAGCTGCCTTGCTTGACGCTCAGCATTATGAGGTTAGTGTTAGGACTGATAAGCCTGGTGTCATGATAATGTGACCGGGTGGGGCATCATGCTATACATATCTGCAGCATGATGCCCCAGTGCTGGACATCGCTATAAACTGTCTCACTGCAGACATCGTAGTGCTATGACTGAACAATTGTTAAAGCTATGTTAAAAATCATAATCAAACAAACAAAACAAACCAGTCTTCTGTCCAGCAAACACCAGACCATTCAACATGAAACAGATTTTCAGGCAAAACAATTACCAACGATGTCGTCAATATAACCACTGAGAAGAAGGAAAATACAAGTTAAGAAGGTTAACCACAGGTTTTTATCAACCGAAAAAGCAACGAATAATAAATTACTGCAAAATGTGAAAATTCAGCTATTTAGGCACCATGGTGTCAACAGCGAGTACAACTGCGAAAGGTAGGTGAGTACAAGAGTTAGCGAAGCGAACCAGACATTTGCCATGCTTCAAATCATCTGCAAGTCAGCACCCAATCATGGCAACAGAGCTAATCTTTAAACGTGACAATAACAGTGTTCTATTACGTTATTCTGGGTGCTGGAAAACAACTTCCATCGAAGAGATGTTGGAAACATTCAAGAACAAATGCCTTTGTACAATCAGTAGAATGATCTTGTCAAACGTTATCTCAGATGAAAATCCCTAAAGAAAAGTTGCAGTGGAAACCATCGCATCACAGATTAGATCAGTATAAAATGAAGTGATTTGTCGCATGTGTGCAGAATCTCACATCCTTCAGTCTGAGTAGCTCTTCGACGGACATCGCATTGCAATAGAAAAAGAGACACGCTAAATGAAAAATATTGACAGATAACATGAAACAGGACGGCAGCTAATTGGTAACAGTGGGGTCCTCACACGCAGATGAGATTGGTAGTGTAAGTGATGTGCTATCCAACAACACTTACTTATTCAGACAATCTCATATCTCAGTACACTCAACCATATTCCAAAACTTAAGACTTCTCTTATCACCTAACAAGTGTTACAAAGATTCTTTGATATTGTCCTTAACAAGCATCGAGGTTCTTCATTTCTGTTTTCTTTTTAAGAATAATATACATTGTAAACAAACTCAAATTTTTCTAGTTATAGAACGTATCCATAAATCGCTGGGGAAAAAACAAGTTTATTGTTTTATCATGTATTGAATGATAAACGTTCGTACTTTTGAACACACAATTAAGATGTAGGTAAATCTTGCTAATATTGTTTGCTATCATACATTATGTGTACTCAACGTAGTAAGACTTGCGGGGAAGCTGAGTGAGCTAACATGTTCACCTTTACTACTCACTGCCATCTCACCTCTGTTAAACGTGGCCTAGGCCAACGAGGTTATGTAACAAAGCTGCCAGTAGCTTCCTGTGGTTCAGTGGTTCCAACAAGTGTTTTCCGGTTTCTTCCTCTAATTATACTGACCACTGTGTAAAACATGTATGGCGCATAGAAATGACGTTAAACACACAAAACGAATAACACCATTTATTTAGGGTTATAATGTATATAACATTTTTGGCACTTTATGTGCTTAAGAAACGTTGTTTTCATCTGGCACATTTCGTGGTATAGTTTTGCACTGAGAAAATATTATTACGTTTACATAATTTTAAAAAAAATGAAAGAGTGAAACTTAAGGTGTAGTGAATATAATATTCAGAAATAAACAACACTAGCTGTGATTGGTGCAGTATGTAAGAGTTGTACTTTTTGTTATCCTTAAAAACAGTTAAGCCTCTTGGCCACATGTGAGATTATCTTAATTCATATCTAAATCATATTTTATATTTTTAATGATTTTGTTAAAATGTTGCACACATGGATGAAAATGGTTCTGTTGTGACTAGATAACTCTGACCCCTGTCTAGTTCCAGCAGAGTTATCTCTCTTATATGCCATGTATGGATTACCTGGTTTTGTCTTTGTCAAATTGACAATCTAACATTGCTCTCTGTGACAGTGCGTGACATCCATGCTAAAGTAGGATAGAAAGTACATTTATTTCACAATACATTAGCATTGAGGTCTATGGAAAAAAACAATTGGTACCGTGATACCTGTATATAGGGAAGAACATCCTCATAGTGTATCCCCTATATAGAAATGCATACATGTCGGCAGTATTTATGAACTGTACTATTTTGATGTAGGAAAACAAATTGATGCTGAACATTTTTATTCAAATTTTTACAGTTTTTTTTAAGAATGACATCTATGAAATCTTCAGAATATAGTACAAGTTGGCTTTGGATGGGGCCTTTTGTAATACAGTCGACTCCGGTTAACTGCACACCCTCAGGCCCGTCACGAGACCGTGCAGTTAATCGGAGTGTGCAGTTAACCGGAGTACTGTACAGTACATTTTTAAGCATTGGGAAATAATCGGGACCGGTGTGATTACGTGCAGTTATCAGGAGTGTGCAGTTAACCGATGTGCAGTTAAGTGGAGTCGACTGTAACTATAACAGATACAGACGGATGGCTTTACGTATGTGAAGTCAATTTCAACATTAGCATCCATGCAACAAAATAAGTTATGTAGGATAATATAGTTTGGCCAAAATATTGACAAATTTACAAAATAGGAAAAATCATGTCTAAAGACAACTGTTTTGTTCTTGTAAGGTATGTCATAAACCAAGTTAGAGAACACTCTAGGTTCACTTGTAGAGAGATCAGGTGTGTCATAAAGAATATTCTGGTATGAGTAATTTTAGGTAATTTATTAAAGATATGGTATTCCTTTCCATCTGAATTTTAATTGTCCTACTCTAATTGTCAATTTGTGTACACTTTCCTGCCTTTATTAAGTTAGTTATATTCGTATTGTTGTCTCCATTACATATAGAATCCTGAACTTTATGTTTTCACATTTCAGTAATTGACTTTTGGATAATTTAATTGGATTAAAGTTAACACATGTGTTCATGAGCTTATCTATATTACATGGATAATGTATTGGAGGAAATAAAAATACTATACCTTAAGTTCTCAGTTATCTCCGTTACACCAGACATAACATTTCAAGAAATCAAAACTCACGATTTCAGTGATTGGTTATAAAGAAAGAGAATGTTTTAAAAGTATTATATTATCCCTCATTCTTGGTGTAAATGTAACTAGAAGTAATTTAAAAACTTCTTACAGTAAAGTTTACAAGTTTAAAAATTGATAAAGTATGTTTTGTTTGGTTTAGGTAATTTTTCTGCCTAACTGAAACTCATTATTGTTAATTTCATATGCAGAAGAAATATAAATTATATGCATCTATATTATCTATATTATTCACCTTTTTAGATTAGATGGGAATGAACTCCACTTTGCCTGAAAGTTTGGTGCCTGTAAGGGATACTATAGCACAGGTGCCTTTGAACTGTCACTGCCTCCATGTATTGTCAAATGTAACGTCATCAAGATTTCACTTCTCATTTTTATCATTGCTGCGTTTGTCTCCTTTAATTCCGTGATCATCAGCTTTATCTCCCGTTTAGATACACACTTTCCCCTTGTTTCTATCTCCACTGGACTCATTATACTTAGTGTTTTCTTTGGTATTTGTCTATTTAGTACCCAAATTTGGCTTATTGCCTCACTTTTATTCCCTACACAAGGGGGAGGGGGGGCTGGAGCTTTCTATTTGTATGAAAAAGAGGATGGGTAGGTTGACCTTTGTGAGGACTGTGGGTTAGTGACATCGTGTATCTGCAGACAGTGTAAAATGTTCAAAGCTTATACTTTATAATAAGACTGGGTCATGTTTATCTGTCTCTGATGTTAAGTTCTGCATCTACCAAACAAAAAGAAAGACCTTTATTTTAGACGAATTGTACTTTTTTAAGGCGAGGTACATACTATTTGGTACCTTGACATATGACCCAGTTTATACAAAATATGATATAATGTGATGTATCCCATATCACTCATGTGAAGATGTATAACTGCTGAAATGAATTTAAAAAAAACAAACCCATAGTCAAAACAATTCATTTTGTTCCCAAAATGTAGTTTGGTAGTAAAGCACAAAACAGCAGCTAAAATAGTTCAAAGACCATTACATACACATTAATATAAAAACACAGATTGGTACCTCCTAAAAAAATAAAACTTGCTTTTGACAAGCGAGACAAAGTACACTTGTTACATGTACAAACCCGAGAAATATCACAGATTTTTGAAAAACTTACGGTTGGTTATAGGTATAATAGTATCAATTGTACAACCCCAGGTGGGAGGAGCGTACGGTGTATGTAACATAACATTCAGAAATATACAACATTTGTTGTATAATGTAAGAGTTGTACTCTGTTAGCTTTCAAAAAAAGTTAAACCTCTTGGCAACATATCAGATTATGTTAATTCATATCTAGATCATATTTCTTATGATTTTCTTTTGGTAAAAACTGAGGGACACATGGGTGCAAATGGGTCTGTTGTGGCTAAACCCTGTCTAGTTCCAGCAGAGTTATCTCTCTTAAATGCACTGGATTACCTGATTTCGTCCTTGATCTCTGTGACAGCGTGTTGTATGCATGAATGCTGAATTAAGAGAGAAGGTATACTTATTTCATAAAACATCAGCATTGAGGTCTATGGAAAAGCAATTGGTACCGTGGTACCAGAGGTTATATTCAGAACTGGGAAAACCAGTATTTTGTGAACTTGCTACAATTCGTTTCTGAAATAAGTTATGTCCCCTGTACTACCTTGACAACAATGTTGAATTGTCTATGCCAGTGTGCTGCATCGTTCAATCGGAATTGCAGATAGTTAAAATAGTTTTAATAATGTCGAAAATGCAAAAATGAATCCTGCCATATATATATATATATATATATATATATATATATATATATATATATATATATATATATATATATATATATATATATATATATCGCAAGCCTCGTTTCCTTTTAATGAAAAATTTATACATCTCGTGGTATATCATTGATACAGCGTACATACTATATATATATATATATATATATATATATATATATATATATATATATATATATATATATATATATATGTGTGTGTGTGTGTGTGTGTGTTTGAATTTAGAAATAAACGAACGGGAACAGTCTGCTGAAGGGAATTTTATCCTCCTGTACTCTTCTCATCGAATCATAAGCAAGTACGGTTTCTATCAAACTTTTTCAGCCTATGTATCAGATATATTTTATCATAGGATTCATAAACAATATATGTTTGCCATTGGTCAAAATGTAATTCTTATTTGTAATAATACGGTATATAACATCCGGTATTAACTTAAGAAAAAGACGTTCTCTATGTAATGATTGGTACAAAAGACATTTAACGTATATATGGACAGATAAATCCTGGACACGATGCTATGCGGGCTTGGTAGTGGCGTCAGGATGGATGGCAGTAGAAATTGATGAGGTGATTAGCATAAGTACGAATTTTTAAAAACCTTTCATTCGATGAATTTCATGTATATGGGATAAACTTATATTGAAACTGTATTTAGAATGATATTGCTTCTATATTTATAACTGACAATTACATAATTTTATCATCGCAAGTGAAGTTCCCAAAACATGAAAGAAACTGAATTTGACTGAAAACGATGCCTAAGAACACAGAAACCAAGTGATTTAAATAAAAAAACCAAATAGCTACGCTTATAAAAATATATTATCATTGTTTGTTTAGAGCCCAATTCCTTCTTTTTAGCTCATTATTTATTCATTTACCTTTAACTATCATCTTTGTACATTTGTAGGTCTTTTTGGTATTAAGAATAATAATAATAATAATAATAATAATAATAATAATAATAATAATAATAATAATTAATAATAATAATAATAATAATAATAATAATAATAATAGCAATAATAATAATAATAATTAATAATAATAATTAATAATAATAATAATAATAATAATAATAATAATAATAATAATAATAATTAATAATAATAATAACAATAATAATAATAATAATAATAATTAATAATAATAATAATAATAATAATAATAATAATAATAATAATAATAATAATAATAATTATTAATAATAATAATAATTAATAATAATAATAATAACAATAATAATAATAATAATAATAATAATAATAATAATAATAATAATAATAATAAATATTGATATTATGAAATGACTCATATACAAATAAATACATCTTATTATTATGTTTAGTAGTATTAGTAGTATGTATGTATGTATGTATGTATGTATGTATGTATGTATGTATGTATGTATGTATGTATGTATGTATGTATGTATGTATGTATGTATGTATGTATGGATGCATGCATGCATGCATGCATGCATGTATGTAAGGGGCCCCGAGTGGCCGAGTGGTCTAAAGCGCTCTCCGTTACGGATCACTGCCATATCACCTCTGTCTGCGTGAGTTCGAGTCTCGGATTCGGGCAATGTAGGTATATGAGAAAGTTTTTTTCTCGTGGGTCGGTGGTTTTTTCCGGGGTTTTCCGGATTCATCCTCCATCATTAATACTGGCCGCCATGTATAGACTATCTTGTCCTGGAAAATGGCGTTAAATCATAAAAACAAAACAAACAAACATGTAAGCATGTATGTAATGTATGTATGTACGTATAATAATAATAATAATACTAATAATGAGGACTTTGTGTAGCGCCTAATCTTTTGAAGCTCTAAGCGCTTTACACCATCAATAATGATATGACTACACTACAGAAAAACAAATGACAAAAACAATGAAATAGGAATACATAAAAACATCCTGAAAACATATATGATCCAAAAAACGACTAGGTCTTTAAGTTTGTCCCTGCAGTCCAAACATGTGAGTTTTAAGAGCACTCTTAAAAGGGACCACTGTGTTTTTGTGTCTAATTTCAATGAGGAATTCGTTCCACGTCGTCGGCCCTGGTATGCAAAAGAACGTTGTCCATATGACTTTGTTTTCACCGTGGGAACAATGATTATACGATTGTCAGAAGAAGAGCGTAAGTATCTAGCTGGTGTATACACATGGGTGAGGCTGGATAGGTATGTTGGACTGGAGTCTGTCAGTAAAACATAGCACAGAGAACAAATTTTGTGTTTGATTCTGTATCGAATCGATAGCCAGTTAGGGTACAGACCAGTGGTGAGGTGTGCTCTGATCGAGATACTATAAAGATGATCCGTGCATTTGTGTTTCGAATTTTTTGAAGTTTCTGAAGTAAATATTGTGACGAACCAGACAGAATTGAGTTACAATAGTCCAGTCTTGAAAGTACTAATGAACACACAAGTGTTTTAGTGGCATCAACTGAAAAATATTTACGAATGGAACTGATGCGTCTCAGTTCAAGATATGCAGCCTTGCATATGTTCATGGCATGTTGTTGCAATATGAGAGTACTGTCTGGAGTAACGCCTAGGTTTCGTACTGACTGTGAGAATTTAATGTTGGTGTTGCTGATATTTATTGTCTGATGTAAAGGATGTGAATGAGAAAGTCTTTGTGTTGTGATCAGAATAGCCTCAGTTTTATCATCAATATTCTGCAGTTTGTTACATGTCATCAATGATTTCACATCAGAAATGCACCTCTCTACTACATGGATGGTCTACTGTCCCTTTGGGAAAGGGACTTAACTATTGGTGATAAATGTGTTACCATCAAGAACGACATTTGTAACGATTGGTTGCAGACAGTTGGTGGACAAATGACCACACCTGAGAAAAGTTCATGTATGTTCTATACATAGTCCGAGTTTCCTCTAACCCTTGCCACTCCATTTTGGGCAAGGGTCAGAGGAAATTCGGACTAGTCTATATAGTGCTGAAAAAGTTATCAAAAGATAAAAGGAAGAACTGTTTTGCATATAAAGATTCGTGTTCGAAATTCAAAACAGGAATATGTGAAAATTTCTTTACAGAGAGACACAAATTTTTTAATCCGTCGCATTTCTAAAACATAATAATAATAATAATAATAATAATAATAATAATAATAATAATAATAATAATAATAATAATAATAATAATGATAATAATGATAATGGTAAAAATAATAATAATTTAAAAAATGACAATAATAATATTATGACTTTTATTATTATTATTATTATTATTATTATTATTATTATTATTATTATTACTATTATATTTCTAATTATTATCTCTCTCTTAATTTACACACACACACACACACACATACATACATACATATATATATATATATATATATATATATATATATATATATATATATATATATATATATATATATATATATATATATATATCAGACTTTATACTATACATGTTTTATTATGATAAACTGTTAAATAAACTTTATGCGATCCTGATTGGCTGAAATATGCCGTCAAAATTGTTGCTCGGCAATTATATTTACTGATTGTTTGCGATCTTGGGAAGATTACATTACTGCGCCTTATGGAGCGTTTTGTTTTTAATATTATTACTGAAATTTTGGCGACCATTGTTCGAATTGACATCCCAAAGCGAATTGTGGAAAAGGGTATCTTCGCTCTGAATATGGTCCATTTACACACACATGGGTTCCTTATGATGTGTATAGACACATATTCATTCTCTTAAAAATGGCGTTGTTCTCTAAACAAGAACGAATAAAGTGAGGAAATTAGTCAATTCATAGCATGCGTGTAGAAAAGGGTGAGGTATACCTGTGATATGGAGTCCACCCTATATTCAAGAGTGGTTTAAATGTTACCTTTATGAGTAATTAAACTCATATTGGTTCAATGTGGACATAAATCTGTCTCGAAACTGAATAATGTTATGCAACCATAGCATTTTTACGCCGTAAAATAGCACTTATCGTCTGATGCAATTTTAAATTGTCTCTCTGATATAATGTATACTGATCCTAATCGAACAATGAAAATATCCAGTCGCAAATATATTCATGTAAATCTATAATATAGCTGTCACGTTGAGGGAAAATTGGACGATGTCTCCAGTAAGGCTACATGCGGGACTGTGTGCACCGGAAGTGCCAAAAGAGAACAGTAGCAAAGGTACCAGAGTACCAACAGCGATAGGAGGTGTTACAGATGAGTAACTGTTTCAGCCACCACAAAGGAAATTCTGTCTGTCTGTCTGTGTCTGTGTGTCCGTCTGTCTGTCTGTCTGTCTCTCTCATCGTTACATTTATTTGATGACATACGACAACTTGCATTTGCTTATCGATTGAAATATTTTGAAGAGCTGAACTTGAGATATTGAGATGGTTATTATTTAATTCATTGTTAGATAGTTTTAAATTGTTATACTTTCCACCTTGAGTTATTTATATACCTAGACTTACTTAAGGGCTTGGGTCTATTTAAATTTTAATGGTCCATTTTTCTCCGGTAATATAACGTTGGAGGCATGTGACATCATCCATATACATTCGTGTGCATATCCTAATATTTGACCGCTTCCAAGTGAAACTGATATTAATACATTTTTGCTGTTAAACATTTATTTAATCTAACTAAAACTATTGATACACTCTCGCTGTTCATTTTTTTCTAACCTAACTAAAAACTATGTGGCATAATACGGAGCTGGCATCTACATTCTGTGTTTAAAATTTATTTTGTTTGAGTCAAATATTTTATTTCTTGCGATGGACATTTGCATTTTCAAATATAAATGGTAAAACTAAAACTAATATATGTTATAAGTTAAAAAGCAGGACACAAAGTTCTATATTGCATCGTCTGATCGTCTGAGTCAGAATGTGAATTTTCTTTTGTTTCTTTTCGTACAATTTCCATTTAAACAAAATATATATAATACAATGAATCTTATGTTACTAAATTTATTAAACTCGATGAATAGTGTCCTGGTCAGCTAGTCAAGGCTAAAGGCGGACATTGTTCAATTGGTTTCATAAATTCAATATTAAGTCATTGACCATTCGAGTCTCTCTCTCTCTCTCTCTCTCTCTCTCTCTCTCTCTCTCTCTCTCTCTCTCTCTCTCTCTCTCTCTCTCTTTCTCTCTCTTGGTTAACAACCCTATTGGCCCTAAAAAAAAGAACTAATATCACGACTAAAAAAAGCAAGATATTACTTTTAATTGCCAACAGCGTTTTATGTTTTATGTGAATACTTGTGTTTGTATATGTCCATGGTCTTGAAAAGTATATTTTAAACCCACTCTACCGCTTCTCTTGTGATATTGTATGTTTGTAACAGTATAGTAGTGTACTATAACTAATTTCTTACCATTTCTTGTTTTTTTAGGTAAGCATGCGTGCATCAACATTTATTACCTATTGCTTTGGATACTCGGGTATGTGTACTGTATAGTAATAAAAAAAACAGGTGTTGGAGAATACATGTTTTGTGTTGCAATGTAATCAAAACAATAGTCCTGGATTGTGTGTGTTTGTATGCGTGTAATAATTCGTTGCTGGACTTAGAGTGGATGTCTGTATAGTTTTAAAGCGCGAGTGTTGGATAGTAGGATACGTGTTTGGATAGTAATCAAAAGTAGGTGCGGGATTGTCTGCTTTGAGTTTGAACTTAATCGAAGTGGTTTATGGATGTTAAGGAGCGGTGTCTTAGGATTTAATATGTGATGTGTTGGATGGATAAATAAACATTTCAAAATTACCATACATTTTTTCCCCATGAACTGTTTTTCCTATCAAGTACAGTCAAAACGTTTGACATTGCCATTTCCATTTTAGGCCATAAAACTGGTTGAGGCCATACATTCTTAAGCGCTTGAGTGTATAAAATGTGAACCATCTGAGTCGATAAACTTTGAGGCTATCGTACTCTTTGTTGTTAACATATGGACCACTTTACCAGCTTATTCTCGTTTGAGGCCATAGTAGTTCCACATGCTAACCTACGGTGTAATGTTAATTCCCGTTTGAGGTTCAAGTGGCTCATACAATTACTAAATTTTTATACTTTTATTTGAAATAGGGGGCGGGGCATAGATATGCCCCCCCCCCTCCCCCCAATTACTGACACTATGCAGTGCATCAACATTAAACATCTTGTATTATATAGCAATAATAAACGATAGCATATGGTGTTCGTGACAAATTTATCCAGTAACCTCAGCGGGTATGATCATCTATTTTCCATGACCAATAAAACCTCCATAGTATGAATATAAAATGTCAGAATTTGAATGGTTGCATAATCACAGAGGCGATTGCCTTGCTTTTAGTTAATTTACAGCTTTTACGTTCATACAAAATTAAATCTTTCTCGTATGCGGGAGGTCGCAAGTACGCACCCAGGCAGAGTCATATCAAAGGTTTATAAAAATGGTACCAGCAGCGGTCTCGCTTAGGCACTTAGCAGCAAGAGGTTAGTGTTTGTAGTGATCGGCCTGGTTTCAGGATAATGTGATTAGCTGTAACATTATGCTACATGTCTGCGGCATGATGCCCCAGTGCTAGACATCGCTATAAACTGCTACAAGACAGACATCGTAGCAATATGATTTAAAAATTGCGACCTCCCGCATTCGAGGGGGACGCACAAACCACTAGGCCACCAGTCCAATTATTGATAACTTTGAAGGGAAGCTGATGAAGCATACGGCAGATCGGACATCAAAATAACTCGTGCAAGAAGAAGTAAATGAAATGTGAATCGTGTGGAAACGGAAGGAACTGTATTATCTAGAAAGGGAAATATTGTGTGGATACATACTTCTGTATAGTTGATTGCCTTAAAACGGCTAAACATACATGCGGTGTTTCACGTTTTTGTTACAATCCAATACATTGATAGACATTGAAGTAATGGATGAGGCTACCAAAATTAGGTGTTCATTATCCACAAGTCTAAACATCAAAATATACCCTCATGAAATGTTTCCATTAGTACAGTATTCCTAGGGAATATGTTAAACACTATAACCAGAAGCTAAGTTTTGTATTAACAATGGGTATAGAATGGTTAACTAATGAATATGTTTCCCTGCAAACGTAACATTGTTTAATGGTTGTACAGTCCTCTGTGAAACGTTCTTTATGTAAATTAACATTTTTAAATAATAAATGTAGATAAAAAAAAAATGCCAGATCAGTGACAAATATTTTGAGAGTGAACTGATACTACAAAATCGATTCAAAAATCGCCATCGTATATGTTGCAAATGCTAAATTAGGAAAACACATAGTTCTAACATGTCTATCTAGAATACAGCCTATGTCCCTTGAAAAACTGACTCTAAGATAATATAATTTATGTCTCTTGAAAACTTGAATATAATGCAATATAAAGTATGCCTCGTGAAACCTTTAATCGAATTCAATATAACTTCTGTTCCTTGAACATTTGAATCCTATACATTATAACTTATCTCATTTGAAAATACGTTTCGGATCTTTTTCTTTCGGGATTAAAAACTGGACGACAGTTCATGTTCAGACCTCTTCAGTATTGTATACAGCATGTAATAAATACATAATCTTTATATAGTAAGGTATAATTACGTGTATTATATATTTGATAATGAAAGACTAAAATGTTTAGTACATCTTACTCTTCATAACCATTTTTGTATCATTCATTTCTAATAGGTGACTGGCTATTATTTGTATTATTGTTCTGTGAAGTACGGTGATCACGAAACTTAAATCTATAGGGTATTTTAGAGTTGTGTTATTCTGCTTGGATTTACAAGTTGTCAAACGTAGGATTTGATTCGGAAATATGCTGTACATGTCGCAAAAAGAATCCTTTAGCCGACGGGAGCTCAATAGCTGCAAAAAATAGAGGTAAGTGTGTGAAATATATACGGATATGTGCAGATAAAAGTGTCTGCGGATAATTGCAGCGTTCAATGAATAAGTGAAATCAGCCCCTAACCCCAACATCAAAATCGTAACGGGTGAATGGCTGATTTATCGGCCTATTTTCCATGGTAAAGCAGTGTTACGGACCAGTTTCGCACTACTAAAAGACATAGCCGAAAAGCAGAGATACTTTGGCTTTCCACCAGACTCACTATTCTTAAACAAATCTATGAAACCGCTAAGAACAACGTCACATAGTCCATTTAGCCAAATTATCCCACTACAGTACTAAGATCACGGAGAAATCCAACTGCAAAGAGCTCTTCTCGAGATAACTAATAAACTACTGTCAAGGAACAAATGTACACCACTACCAAGTACCTTCTATCCAGTAGACCTCTTCCCTTGACAACACAATTTCAATCGACTCGTCAACATACAGTTATGATACAGAATTTCAACAACAACCATTAGGAGCATTTTAACCTGTCTCTATTGATTTAGTACGGACAATCGTGATGAAGAGTGCACCAAAGTCTTGTGAACTTGATCCAATTCCAACATCACTGCTGCTTGAGTGCTTAGACCCAATATTGCCTTCGCTAAATTATGTTATTAATCTCTCTCTCTCTCTCTCTCTCTCTCTCTCTCTCTCTCTCTCTCTCTCTCTCTCTCTCTCTCTCTCTCTCTCTCATCAGGGAAATTCCCATTATTTTTCAAAACTGCCATCGTAAAGCCTCTGCTGAAGAACCAATAATTGACCATAACGATTTAAAGAACTACCGCCCAGTTTCTAATCTCCCGTTCATATAAAAAAATCTTATACAAAGTTGTCCTAACCCAACTTTTATCTCATTTGAATTCAAACAGTCTTTTTAGCAATGTACAGTCTGCATATCGCCTTTACCAAAGTACTGAAACTACTCTTCTGAAAGTATTTAATGACATTCTCTCTGCTTTGGAGAGTGGAAAGATTACAGTCCTCACCAACGTTTCCTCTAAGCGAATGGTAGATGTACGTGCAATGCTCGCTGCATTGTGCAAGCATTACAGAGACGTGCAAACTTTAATGTTGGATTGACAATTCAGCTGCGCCGAGATGTCTGAGCAGCTGCGCGCGTGCGCGCGCAGCTTAGAGGGAACATTGGCCCTCACCCTCCTTGATCTGTTTGCAGCATTGGACACAATAGACCATGATATATTACTTCATCGTCTCCAGCATGTATTTGGCATTCAGAATATAGCCTTACAGTGATTTAAGTCCTACGTAGTCGACAGAACACAAATTGTATCTGCAAATGTAATAAAATCCAGCCCAGTTGATCTATGTTGTGGTGTTCCACAGGGGTCTGTTCTTGGACTTGTTCCATTCATTCCATACACTCGGCTGCTCTCAAGTGTCATAGATCATCACCCAGTGTCTCATCAATTTTACGCTGATTACACCAAAATATATAAGTCTAGCCACCAACTGAAGTTGATGCTACCATCCATGGAATAAAGAGGTGCATTTCTGATGTGAAATCATGGATGACCTGTAACAAGCTGAGGCCATTCTGATCACAACACAAAGACTTTCGCATTCACATCCTTTACCTCAGACAATAAATATCATCAACACCACCATTAAATTCACACAGTCAGTACCAAACCTAGGTTTTGCTCTAGACGGTACTCTCACAGTGCACCAACATGTCATGAACATATGCAAGGCTGAATATCTTGAGCTGAGACGCGTCAGTTCCATTCGTAAATATCTTTCAGTTGATGCCACTAAAGCACTTGTATGTTCATTAATACTTTCAAGACTGGACTATTGTAACTCAATCCTGTCTGGTTCGTCACAATATCTACTCCAGAAACTTCACAAAGTAAAAATCACAGCTGCTTGGATCATCTTTAGAGTACCTAGATCAGAGCACACCTCACCACTGCTCTGTAACCTTTACTGGCTATCCATTCATAACGAATCAATCACAAAATTTGTTCTCTGTGCTACGTTTCACTGACGGACTCCTGTCCAACTTACCTATCCGGCCTCACCCATGTGTATACACCAGCAAGATCCTTACGCTCCTCTTCTGACAATCGTATACGCATTATTCCCACTATGAAAACGAAATCATATGGACAGCGTTCTATTGCAAACCAGGGCCCGGCGATGTGGAACGAAAATCGCCCATTGCAATTAGACACAAAGACACAGTGGTCCCTTTTAAGAGTGATCTTAAAACTCACCTTTCTCGACTGCAGGAACAAACCTTGAGACCTAATAATGTTTTGTATATAATATGTTTTCATGATGTTTTAATGTTTTCCAATTTCATGGTTTTTGTTTGTTTGTTTTTCTGTAGTGTAGTCATATCATTATAAATGTTGTAAAGCGCTTTGAGCTTCAAAAGATTAGGCGCTATACAAAGTCATCATTCTTCTTCCTCTTCTTCTTCTTCTTCTTCTTCTTCTTCTTCTTATTCTTATTATCATTATTATTATTATTATTATTATTATTATTATTATTATTATTATTATTATTATTATTATTATTGTGTTTGTGTTGCTTTATTAATGAAGCGTTTCTATCGTTGGCAATTCTCTAATCAGCACTGTATGTTGTGGAAGCGAGTATAATGGTGATGTGTAAAACGTGTCTTGGTTAGAGGATACAAAATAGGAACGGTTGCTGTGGTGCTTTCTGAAGTGATGCTTCAAAGAAAACCTTACCTAACGATGGCTTGAGTACTTCACGTTCCCATTGTTGCTATAAATTGAGATAATCCATATAACAGTATATGTGTCGTCCCGGTTTACAGAGAATAACGTAGTTACTACGATTTTCAATATAATATTTGCAAGTAAATATGTAATGATATTTGTTAATTCATCTTGTCTTTGTTATACGTCTTAAGACAGAATAATAATTCACTTTGAATTGAAACTGAGGGTGAAGTCCAAACAGAAATACAAGCGTATAGGAATATGTTTAAACTTATATTGAATCTTTAATCTATTCCGATAACATCGTTGATATTTCGAAGATTATATATGTTTGTCTCAGCAATCAGTTAGGTCTGAAGGTCAGTAAGATGACAGTGTATACATTATGTATAACACGTTTGTTGATTTGTCATAGCATGTCAGCAAATATCTTCATAAATCTTACGAGACGAAACACCTCTAGTAAGATTAGTCACAGTTCTTTTACCATTCAATTGCAGGTTCCATTCTTTTTATGCGAGTCTTCAACCAATCAGCCAGAGCAGATGTATGTAAAAGCTATTTCCAAAACAGTTATCATTTTGTAGGTTGACATAAATATGTTTTGAATATAACTAATCCATTTGGCTAAAGACCTGTCATTTCGAAATGTGCATGGAAGGCGGCAGTGAAAGAGAATTGAGTTTGGAGCATGCCCATTAAAAACTTGTTTTAGCGTATGCGAGAATAACAATGTCTCAGTTCAGCTGAATTGAAGTCAAGGTATCATGGTACCAATTGTTTTTCCATAGACATCAATGCTAATGTTTTGTGAAATAAATATACTTTCTATCCTACGTCAGCATGCATGTCACACACCGTCATAGAGAACAAGGTTAGATTGTCAATTTGACAATGCTAGAACCAGGTACTCCATTGCATTTAAGAGAGATAACTCTGCTGGAACTAGACAGGGGTATGAGTTATCTAGTCACAACATACCTATTTTCAGTCATGTGTATCACATTTAAAAAAAAATCATAAAAAATACAAAATATGATCTATATAGGATTTAGCATAAATTCACATGTTGTCAAGAGGCTAAACTTTTTGTTTAAGCCTAACAGAAAGTACAACTCTAACTCGCACTTCAGCATATTTTATATTTTGTAAATTTTAATTATTTGCTACGTTTGTGACAAAAAGGAGGCCAAAGATGGTCAAACTATTTCTACGTTGCATTAAAGCCGTCTCATCGGATGGTGTCTCCGGTGTTGAATATAAAGATAACGCTGTCATCTTTGCGTGTGAAACGTCGCATGTTGAAATTCTGCTTTAACTATATGAGCGCAAAGCATCGTTCACACAGATTGTAAATGTAGATCTAGGAGAATTCATTTTTTGGGGGTGACACTGTTTTAAAGAGAAAAATTGTGAAGGTTTTGACAGTTTTGTCTTGAATCTCATAGATAAAAGACGGAAGCCCTTACCGCAATAGTTTTTCGATGGCATGTCAGTCATTATCTTTACAACATCCACCTTTTACTTTACTCACATAGTCGCTAGATTTTTTTCACAGAACTGAACTTTCTACCGTGTACAAATCATAGTAAAGTATATGTTAATCTAAAATACATTCAATAGTGAAATCACGGTTAATTTCTTGTCACAGATTATCCAGCATTTATTAGACAGGTTGGACTGTAAACAATGCAGCGTGCAATGGGTCACATATGTCACTTCCGCTTCAGAATCAATGCTTCATAACTAACTTGCACACTTTCGCCAAAATACATTCAGACAACCACACCATAATTATCATGTTCTAAAAACTAAACATTTATGTTTAAACCAATACTAGCAAATGCTTAACTCTAAATATCTGTGTCATCATCAGAGTCAGGGAGGAAAAATGCCCCAAAAAGGAATGGGACTACAAATATTGGATATTGAACTTGAAAATAATTGTTTGACCCAAGTACATGTTTTCTAGCGTTTCACCCGCATAGTGGTCACTAGACATAACTGCGGAGGATATGTCACCTCTAAATGGAAGCATGGCCCTCGAACACTTGCAAACTTGCAACCACAAAGGAACCGAGGACATATATATTGCACGTGTGGTACACGGAACACTTCAGCATATTAACTGGTCATCTTGGTTCATCCAAAATACCACGATCACTTGCACCACAGTGCTTTTACACTGGAGTCGATGCGTGTGTTCCTGAAGGACTCAAAACCCGCATGAATAACATTTTAGTAGCGAATTGTTTTCCCTACAAGAATATTACCACCCGTGTTTCTTTGATGGAGCTGGATATAAATTCGCGGAATCTTGATAAACGCTGTGGCTTTGTCCAGTAATTTGCCATTCTTTGCTGTTTGGACGAACACACCAAAGATGGCAGGTAGCGAGTAGAAATATAGCAGTTGGTCGAGTAATTTAACGCTGACTCACCCAGCCGCCGCACTGTAGTCCGCAGTAGTTTCAGCAAGGTACGATGTCATTAAAGTATTGAGCGTATTTATGTATTTAAACTACACATCCGGAATGGCGATGATTTCTGACTTCTGACCCGACTTGAATCAGTTGTTATCAAGCGTTGTTAATTTTCCTCATTCGTACGAATTCTCTTGGAACAATGATGGATATATATATATATATATATATATATATATATATATATATATATATATATATATATATATATATATATATATATATATATATATATATATATATATATATATATATATATATATATATATATATATATATATATATTTATATATATATTGTTACGTGCTTAGGCTCGAATAAGCAGGTACATAGAAAGAAGTGAAAATAACAATCTTGTAAAATTTAGCAAACAATTTATTGAGTACAAATATTTTCATAAAAGAAAATAAATAAACTTACGGTTTTAGAGAATCAATTCCAAAAATTAATTGACAAAGAATTCACAATATAATCCACTAGTGGAATTGCAAGAGTCCTGATAATAAAATGTCCTAATAGTTCCCGGTTCGAATCTTGATTATGTAATCCAATACGATGTCATGTGATGAAGTCAGTTTTAGTTTTCTAATAATTCAAATGAAAATCTATGAGCACATATTCTTTTCCAGATAAATAATAAAATAATTCCTCTTGTTACAAACGAATTGACACGATTTCCAGTTCACGGTAATTAAAAATAATTCAAAAAGAAGACAGAACTTAATATTATAAAAGCCCAACTTCTACTAAATATTTCGCTCCAAAACATCACTTATATACCTGTTTTTACGTAAACAGGAAAGGGGTCACGACCTTCCAGAATTTCTCAGAACAATCTCACATTCAAGAAATCACGCAAACATCATGATCTAAAAAGATGTCCTTGGAATCAACCAATCATTTTAGAAGCTTGTTTACAGTCTGAAGCAATGTCAGAAAATGAGGTTAACATCTGTTGTTTACTTGTAGAGGAAATTTCTAGAAAAATTTCCCAATGAATGAATGAAATATACGTAACAATATATATATAATCTGGCTACATCCAACTTTTCGAAACATTTTGGATATAAAAAGATGACAATATTATATTGTTTTTTATTAACTAGCTTGTGTTAATGTGTGAAGCATATGCATTCAATTTAAGATTAACAATCAAGATATGAGGTTTAGGATGGCAGCTATTCTATGTTTACATAATGTCTCTTGTCGACTAAATATTTTCGGATTGGTTGAGTGTGTTTTACGTTTGCTGGCTCTCAGTGATAAACGTCTCGTTCCAATTGTTGGAATCCCATTGAAAGGTACCCTACAAGTTTTATCACTAGTGCAGCTAGTAAATTGTAGTCTTTAGTGTCAATATGTGGCAAGATTTTGTAATGTCTATAGTCTAGGCGTACACACTTATCTATGTTGTATGTTTAAGTGTAGGCGTAAGTGAATACCTAATCATCCTACTTTAGTCACGAGTCTTAGATGACAACGTATACGACAGTTAGGATGCATTTAAGTAAATTTACCTAATGTTAACGTGATGTCATTGCGATCATTTAATTGTCAGAGGGGGTTTGGGCTGCAATTTACTTTTAAGTCGAGATTATTTTTTGTTGGTTGTGCCTTTACATAGACCTAAAGAGAGCGTAGATTCACTAAATGCTGCTCAGCCTTACGTCTATTGGAAATAATATGCTTTTTTAAGACCAAATGTAAGATGTGGTGACGCCATATGTCGAGTCTGAAACAGCGGGGAACAAAATGAAAAAGTTTGCCCATCCACATTTGCAACGAGTTTAACGTGTGAACAAAGTGCTTAGCAAAGGCATTCACCACGACTACTAAGGGGTTCCTAATACTGTTTGAAAAGCTAGCACGTATGCGCTTGACCTTTCAAGAGAACACAAATTTGATTATTTGATATAAGGTACAAAAGCTTTATGTAATTTACACGAGAAAAGTTACACGGGAAATGTCTATATTTAAATGTTTTGAATGGATAGGTATTACCGTAACTGTTTATGTATATACTTAAACAATCTTAGTTTCACAAATTGAAATGTCCACCTTGATACTGGTTTCGAGTAATGGTGTAGCTGTCCAAAATCCCTTTCTCATAGATGCAGAAGAAATTATAGAGCGGGAAGGGAATGCAGCAAAATAGTTTACAAGGTGGCAGTAGTTGACACGGTAAACTAAAACTAACCTAGATTTGAAGTGTTGGCAACGTGTACTTGTTTTCAAGTAATATGGATTTTCAAACTAACACAAATTAAAGGTATAAGAAGAACTTTCATTATTGCTAATGTCGATGGAACAGGTAAACCATCGGGAACGCCTGGAAATTGCGATGTTCTCATTAGTTTCTCAGAATGTTCACCCAGACAAGTAGCAAATGCTGACAAATACGATGCGAATTACACGGAGCTTGTTGGGTGATGGGTGGTCGTGGTGTGGATATTAACCTCTGACACGTCCGCTGGACCCAAGCGCTTGCAGCACTATTGTCAATGTTGCCAAGTTCTCTTGCTGGATCCTTTAGACGAAAACGAATGTCATTCCGCCTGATTACAGCAAAGAATGCTGCAGCTGTTGAAATGACAAACGCCCAGATTATTCCATGCAGCCAGTTAATGGTATTGCAAGCAGCACTCGGCCAGTACGATACGACTGACCGAATAATTATACGCAGAGCTGTAGCCGTTGTTACGTTTGTGTTTTCATCATCTTGGTCAATTGCTCTAGCTGCATATTTATGCACTATGCTGTGCCGCCAGAATCTGAGTTATGTAAAAGGGCTTTTAGCCAAATGTGCTGATGATGAACCACAGCTCCGTGAGGATGGAAGCTGTAGTAAACTCTAATTAGACAAAAGTGGCAAATTTGCCGACTCCCCCGACCCCCTTTAAGCGTTAAATTGCGGCCGCGTCTTCCTTGTAACCCGTTGGCCTCTTTGGGAAGGCTATCTATTTCTCCATCCTTTTCCGTAATTAGGTTTTGTAGCTGTTTATCACATGATTGGTCTCCAGCATTTTCCATTATGTCTGTATCGTTTGTTTAGAATGCGTTTTCTGCATGCGCACTATGGAGGATCAGCAGTTTACTGTTCCTTGTTGAAGCCCAGGTTTTCGTGTGTTAGCAAACTATCAAGCTCACGCGCTACCGCATCTTTTCCTGCTTTGTTGTCTGACTTCAAAACCTCCGATTGATCGGAATCTGTATACAAGCTGTCCAATGATAGCTTATTTATATACATTTTGTAGTTTTTTTCTTACTTACCTTTCTGTCACCCGTTTTTTATAAATTGTCTTCCCCTATGCTGTTACGAGCCTATGCCGTAAAAATAAGTAACATTAAAGAGTTAGGACAGCACGTTTTGTAAACTTTAACATATAATTTATTTCCCTTGACTAGAAAAATAAGAAAGAAAAACTTATGGTATTGCGAATTAAACCCAAAAATAAAATCCGAGAAATAAAACACAGGTCTTGTCAATTAAACGTTTTAAGTGAAACTCAGTTCAGGTATGATCTCGACTGAACTTAATGAATCTTACTCTGAGAAAGATTTTTTAAAAAAGAATAAAAGCGTTTACCAAAACTATCGCAGATTTCGGAACAAGGTCAGTCACTAGATACAATGTTTCATTTCCCTTAGAGGATAATAAAGCTATTATTGATTGTGTACATCAATGGAATGCAAATATTAAAAGCAACCCATTCAGATCAAACAGAACTAAAATCAATTCTGGCCAAGGTCAAGATCAGTAAACAATGCTACATTACAATGGCATGTAATGGAATACAAAAAATGTAACACTTACAAACTAAATTAAATTAAATTAAATTAAATATTCCATACAATGTTCATAAATAAATCATATTTATTACTTTCATATTTTTAATGTACCATCTGTACACTATGTTTAGGCTAGTTTATCCACAATATGTTCAATCTTTGCGTGGCGAAATTCATTCTCAGCTGTTATTTATTAGTTCCCACGGAGAGTATATAGCCGGCTTGTCAGCGTCTATGTTATTAGGTTGGCATCCGAAGGTCTGTTAAATGTA
Organism: Unio delphinus; assembly: GCA_029339505.1. Taxonomy (NCBI): domain Eukaryota; kingdom Metazoa; phylum Mollusca; class Bivalvia; order Unionida; family Unionidae; genus Unio; species Unio delphinus. The sequence goes on from JAQISU010000278.1 coordinate 8,367,995, forward strand.
ATTTCTGCTTTTGCACATCAAGTACAGGCGTCGACACACGGGCATCCTGGCGGTGCGTGCTGCCAGTCATTCATTTGAAAGCAAAGATCGTATGCACATTGTGATTGTTTGAACGACGTAAATAGTACCATGTAATAATGCACGCTTATTGAAATGAGGTCGCTTGACATCAAGTAGCACCAGTGTTCACAACATTGCTGAAAATAATACTTGCTTAATATTGTCTTAGTTTGGCAACAGCTTGGACCCATTCCTCTTTTCATACACGCGCTTCGTGTAAAGGGATTTGTGAGTAGCATAGCTTTGGCCAACGATCCATCAACATGGATCAAAACGAGATGCGTATCGTCTGTTTCCAAATCTTTGTACCAGTGCTATTATTTTACCCCGCACCAACAGACATAGATTCCCTATTGATTTAAAGCGGCGGCACAAGATATCAGGTTAACGCCACCATACAATCGTTAGATACATGGGCTCATATTTAGAACAATGTTAAACTCAAGGACCACCTTCGAGTATACATGACAACGACATTTGGAGTGCTTACAAAAACCGTTGGCTGTCTGAAAAACAGAGGCCCAGCTCGCTATCAGTGTATTAGGGAACACAAGTGCTACTGATGTACCTGTAACCAAGCCCAACACGTCGGCCACCTCCATATTAAAGAGACACTAAATGGCTTGAAAGCCTAGTCAGCTGTAGTGTTGTGTGGTGCAGAATATCTACGACACCTAGCACATGTTCAACAAAGAAACGACATGTACAAAGGTAAAGCCTGCCATTCAGCATGAGCGACTGTCTGATTTAATGACGGAAAATAATATATTAATATATGGCATCACGTTTATCTTAGTATATAGGGGTTAAATATTTACTTTGCTGGCGTCGTCTCTTCTTGGCATTTACTAAACGTTTTAAGCCACTGTTTCCGCGTAAACGGCCGCAAAGGAAGATCTGGCTAGAACAACTAACCTGAATGGATTGCGCTAGCAGGTAGGCAATGAAATATTTGCGTCATGTCGAAAATTACAGAAATAATATTTCTATCTTGGATATTATATTTTGATGAGATGGTGTTTGTTAAGACTTGCATAAAGCTATGTTGTAATGCAATATTTCACCACTAAGTTGCTATTACAAATTAAACGCTTTTAATGAACTTTTAAGTGCGTTTCTTTTTTACATTTTAACATAGCAATTATGGTTAAGACCATGTGTTAACGCCACCGATTGGGGTCATTTATTATATCCTTTCCTACCTTGCTTTCACCTACAGGAAACTACACTCGACATCGTTCAACCTTTATTTTGTATTTAGTTTATCTTATCTACCGCAAGCACAATGCAGACTTGCATATATCGCGGGTTTTTCTGTTTTGTTATCTTGACGCTTGCTTAATTATCTTTTCTGGCTTTGTACCCGGATTTTACAATATCTTCTCTGCTAGTATCATATTATTTTTGTTCTTTTTCGGCATTTTTAAGTCACTGTCATTTACCTATGTTACGTCACATGTAAGTATCTGCGGGTGTCAGGCGTGTTATACGTGAAGCTCCTTTTATAGAACGTAATCTTGTATATCGCTTAGAATACAACGCTTGTACAGTTTCAAAGAAACCAGTTATTATTTAAAATATTGTAAACTGTTCAATTTTCCTTAGAATACAAAGTATAGAGTGGAATATTTACATGAACGGAATATGAGACGTAGGTTGGCAGAACGTCGGAAAAGAGGATAGCGATATAAAGACGGATGGAGAGAAAAAAAGGAATGAACTATTTACGTGTTTTCTTCACCTTTACTGAGTGCACTTATATACCTGATGTAAGTAAGCACTGTATAATACATTGTATACATGTATATAGATGAGCACGTATGTATACATGTTGTTCAGATATATCCACATATACGCCGCATATAAACATGCATTAGCATGTCTGTATTTCGGTCTATCTCCATGCTAGTCTTTGTGTATGTATGTATGTATGTATGTATGTATGTATGTATGTATGTATGTATGTATGTATGCATGTATGTATGTATGTACGTACGTCCGTGTGCATGTATTTTTATCATCACGAATAAATGATAGATTGAAAATTCGATGAAAAATTGATAAACTTATTGTTATCAAGATTAAGGCGTTTTACCGGTAAATCTCAGTAAAGAACGAGAACGTATAATATATTACAACAATCTTTATTTATAACAAGCTGAAAATAAAACACTTAATGACAACACAGTGTATTACATAATAACACTATCAATAAACGAACTCTACGAGTTTAGTTTATCGTCTTTACTAAAATGCGAATTTTGTAAATCTGTCCACTGCATTTATTTACCTGTGTACTCGCATGAACTATACGTTTATGCTTCGTCACTGTTCATGGAAACAAACTTGAGCATATTCTATGTCCCTGGTATAAAATCTATGCCAGGTCAATATTGTGTGACTATCCTAACATCAAGACCTTCAAAACACTTATTTCTCCTACGAAAGGTAGACTAAAGTGAATGTATAGGGATTATACAGAAGGAGAAAAAAAATATGATTCTCCCAATTAATCAAGTTAAATACCACACAGTCACAGGGTTACAGTTTAAATTTTTCTTGCATCGCGTTTGTATGATTTATCAATATGCAGTTTCAGTTTTATTTGGTGCAAAGTACACAGAAACGTAAACCAACTACGTCATACACAAAATTATTCCCTCTAAAGCTACTAAACATACACATCCCGAAATGTCCACATAATAAGATAAAGGGACAGTACTGTTTTAATATGGTACCATAGAATCCTGTGAACACTATTCAGTATGAATGAAGCCTGTACATTCCAGCTTGCTAAATAGTTGGTTTGAAGAATATCTTCGAAATATTAATATCCCATAATCATGGAAAAACTCTAAAAAGTCTAACAACGCTAGAAATGGAGGCGTAGTGCGCAATAGGCTCACTAGACTTTATACTATATACAGTCATATATCTATGTTGTATTTATGAAATTTGTTTAAATAAACTATCAGCCCTCATACTTCGTATAAAACGGTCAGAAAATAGTGTAAAAAAGGTTTTACATTTAATACAAATCAATGTATAATATAATACAAAATTAACAGTCAATGTAACCAGTACATTCCATAACAAAATATAATAATGACACAGTTTGGTATTTTGATATCATATGGAATCAATGAAAGACAAATGGCTTCAACATAGCAAATAAAAAGGGTATTAAACATACATCTCTCTCTTCTAAGAATTAATGAAATAATGAAAACATGACAAAATGTCTCTCTGAAATAAATGACAAAGAATTTCAAGCCATATTTATAATCTTACAGATCTGCAAGTGACGTGGAATGAGGTCTGCCTGGTGATGATGTTGTTGTTCTCCATTTGCTTCTGCCTGTATGCTTTCCTCATGCTTAACCAGGGATCGCTGTCATATTCTTCGTACAGCGAGGCGGTGTCCTGTGAGATAACCAGACTTTTCAACATCTTTGTAAACGATTTCCATTCACTTTCAGATTCACAATACTTTTTTAGCATAGGCTCTTCTGTCGACAAAAAACGCTTTGCTGTTCCAAGAAGCGGTTCATTACCTTCATCGGAGATACGTACAACCGCATCCAAATCTTGGATCAAACTTTCAACCCTCTTTTCATCTACGGCCCGCAAAGCATCGAACAGATTCTTGCGAAGACGATTTTGCCTTTTGGCGATGGAACCTTCGAAGAACATTGTGTCCAGTCGAGCAAGAAGATGGACACCTCTTCCGCGGAACGAGCGAGCTGCTTCATCTCTGCTGGCAAGAATTCTTGGGATATTTTCTTCCGTGTAGGGGCCATGCATTCCAGTCTCGCCATCCATGAATCTCAGAACCTGGGCCCCACCTATTCCAATACCATCGACGCCCGCAAAGACTGCATACTTGATTTCGTTGAACTTGAATCCAGCTGAGAAGTACGTTACAAGACCTCGTTGATGAGCTTCGTGTACGATGGTCAAGGCTTCCTCAAAGGTTAGTTGGTACATGATACATTTAGACGGGTATGTATCACTTGCTCCGTCCCACGTGATCTTGTTGAATCCACCAATGGAAGTGATCTCTATGGCCCGCGTAGCTATTTCCATTCTCTGGGTCAATTCCATTGGTTCAATTCTGTCATAATCATCTATAATGGTCTGATTTAGATTCCAGGCAGCCGACAAGAACTGCTTCTTCTTTCTCTGGACTTGAGCCCTAAGGGCCTGCATGTACCTAACTGCCTGGGACGTAGTCATTCCCTCCATGGACACCTTACATTCAGCGGTCCCTTGGAAAAAGGCAGCAGTGGCGGCGGCGGCAGTAATGTTGACAAGTTTAATGAAATCCTCATCAAAATTACCCGAGTCTTTAATTCTTCTTCCAACAAAGTAAGTCGTAGGGGCAGCTGGTCCAACATGGAGACGAACTTTGGCAAAGTCAAAAATGGACGGAACTCTGTAGGACTCTATGTGCTCTCTTGGAAGGTTTCTTGGCCGCTCAAGATGTTCCACGTGGATGATGGCACCCTTCATCCAGTCGTTAAAGCGTGTAGTTCCAAAAACATGACCTTCACCGGGATCTGTCAGTGACATGTACGTTTGGGTGTGTGGGCGGAAACCTGGTGTTCCAATGCAACGCGCATGTTCGTGGGCCAGACTCTCTCCATCGGACAAAGAGTAATACGCAAACTGGAATGCGAGGTACTCGAATGACGTGGGTTGTCGACTCTCGTCCCTCAGTGTTTGTGCAAGGCGAGAAACTGCTACCAGGAAATTCTCAGACAGCCTTTGTGTGTCCCAGTGTAAATAAATTCTATTCAAGTCCGTGTCTACATCCACTGCAAATAAACTATCTTGGCCATTGTCTGTAGGCACGACACCAATGTAATTTTCTTTCTCTATACCCCATTCTTTGATTGTCTGCACTGCGTTTCTGCTGGCAGCTTCTATGTCTGCTATCAAGTCCTTAACGCACTTATGTTCCATGATCCCCGTACAGATTTTTTCAAACTTCTTGTAGCTATCGTCGCCATTGTCGGGGAAGATACTTTGTAGCCTCTCACATAGTTGATATTTAGCACCATCGAGATCCAAGGCCGTGATGGCGGGAAGTTCTTTCTCGGATGTAAACTTAGTTATGCGGCTATCCATTTTAATTTTCACATTGTACAGGTTCTGTATCACATCCTGGCAATAGGAAAGCGCCACCTTACGGAGTTTACCCACACCAGCGAAACAGATAGTCTTGGACTGAAATGACAAATTAGTTTTTATCTATATACATATGACCAGTTTCAATTAAACTTTTAAAGATTGAGATTATTTTCTTTACAAAAAAGTCGGTATGTTTTATGAGAATCTAGGAGAATGCCTTACTTGAAGTAAGTGGACTGAGGTTTCAAATCCTGTTTCGATAGTCCCTGTCGTCTGTCGACTTACGTCTGTGGACAATGTATTTCCTTTCCTTGCCTCGTCCCGAAGTTGTCTTTCATGTGCCTATGTGCTACCAAACAGCTATCCATCAGTGAGATAGTCCTATCTCTGTACGTTAACCAGGAGTCCACAGCTAACGACTTATATCATAATACATTTTCTAACAGTCCGTGAAAGTTTTTTGTCAAATCAATACGTCCTTATATCTTCCCAAGGCAATACAATTATTTATTTATACAATATGTTCCCCATAAAAGGCTTACAAGTACACAAATAGGTTAAATCGTATTGAATGCTAAACTATCATTGTTTTTAAGTCATTCTTCTTGATATGTTTAAGAAAATAAATGAATTCACATTCAAATTTAATTTCCTTCTAAGAAAGATAGTCTTAAAAATTTTAATTTTCTACATGACGAATCAATCCTACCAATGTTGAAGTACCTAATGACTTGAACAATATACATGGTAAACGAAACACGGATTATTGAAACGTGATATGCATCAATTATTGTATACTAGACGTATTAGTATTGTTTTCTTCAATAATTCATATATTTAAATCAGTAAAAATTAAATTGCGAAATATGACATTACGAAATGTGTATAAAAACGCTGGAAACTGGAATTGTAGTTAAGGTTATTTAGAAATGTTTGGAAATTTATCCGTATAAAGAACTTTTGTTCTTTTCATTATATTCCAGATTTTTATGTTCGAATTTTCATTCAGAAATTTTTATTAAGATTTATTCGTTTTGGAAATTAAATACAATCTTTAAATATATTCTTTAAAAGATAATATATGCTGGTGCATCTACCCAAATGTCCGAAAGAAGGAAGAAAAATAGAAAAAGACAGACAAACAGACACTGAACCAGACAGACAGGTATAAATAAAAAGGTGGAATAAGTTTACTTGTATGTTCTGCGCTGTAACAGTTGTAGATAACTTATGATTTTAACATATATTAAATTGACGATAACAAGACGCTTGTTTGATACCAGTTCACTGTACTTTTCTTATTTGATTAAGAGATGTGTGATATGAAATGTATTAAACAGGACAGTATGTAACACAAGGTAGACTCAGACGTTAAGAGGAATAAAATTACTTACCATTTCTATATCTTCTGTAAAGATTTCTGATTAACAATAAGTTTCACTGAAGATTGCTGTGATTCTTCCTTAGATTATGTCTCTTTCGCAAGCTCGCTTCTATCAGAAGTATCGGCTTAGCAAGCAACTTATATACCTGTGATCACGGATCTCTCGAACTACAATTGGTCAACAAATTCAATGAGAATCCGGTTCCGATTATTTTTCCAAAAATGTCCTAACTGCGTACGTGTGGAAAAAGAGGGCGTTACCTTTGAAGTAGGATCTTTGCCATAGTTTTCGTTCCTTTTTGATTGGCCACTTGTGTTTTTATATGGTATACATGTACACATAGGTCCGGAACCACCTGGTGTTCAGGTTCGTAGCGTACGTTGAGAAAGGGTTTCTACCGCAATAAACAGAATTGGTGAGCAGCATTGCTTCAGATAAAATTTTCATACATATGTGCTGAAATATGCGAGAATGGTAACGAGTGAATACTGGACGATAGTAAAATAAGAATACATTTATTTGTTTCAAAGAAATTTCATAATCTGTTCTTCTTTGTACAATGTGCAAAAAGCACAGAGGTTCCATCAGTTTCATTTCTTTTCTATTAAAAAACGACCAATTTCGTGGTTAATTGATGTTAGATAGCGATATTTTAAAAATAATATTATTTGTTTTTTTGTTTGTGGTATTTGACATTTTAACGTAGCTTTAACATTGTATCAGTCATATCGCTACAATATCTGCAGTTTGGCAGTTTATAGTGATGTCTGGCACTGGATCATCATGTCGCAGATATGTAGCATGATGTCCCACCCAGTCACATTATCTTGACACCAGGTCGACCAGTCCGAATGCTAACCTCTTAATGCTGAGCGCCAAGCAAGGCGGTTGTTAGTACCATTTGTAAAAATCTTTGGTATGACTCAGTCGGAGTTCTAACCCGCGACCTCCCGTATCCGAGGTACACGCGCTATCCACTAGGTTCCCGGGCGGTTGATTTGATTTTGAGTGAAAGATACAATAAAGTGTACCCTCCAATACCTCTCTGTATGTATGTATGTATGTATGTATGTATGTATGTATGTATGTATGTATGTATGTATGTATGTATGTATGTATGTATGTATGTGTGTGTGTGTGTGTGTGTGTGTGTGTGTGTGTGTGTGTGTGTGTGTGAGTGTGTGTGTGTGCGCGCGCGCGCGTGCGGGCGTGTGTGTATACCTGTGTATATAGACGAAAGTCAATAATTAGATCCGGGATCACTGATATTTACATTTTGTTCGTGGTGGAAATTTTAAAAATATACATAAAAGAATATGTGTATTTTCTCTTCCTGATATACACTGATAACACACCTGGATTCCCTGTTTACCTGTGAACCAAATACTGAACAGAAAGCATAGGTATATAGCTCAATTTCCAGAGGGGTATTGTGTTGAAAAAATGTATTGGTCATATCTTTAACAAAACCTTCTCCCGCGATTTCGGCGTCCCGATTTCCTCTCGACCCATATCCACCCCTTGCAGTGTCCCCAGAATGAGACATCATTACATAATGTTTCATCAAGTATGTTTTTGCCAACTTCTGCATAAAATTAAATCCCTTCTTATATAATTAAAGCCTTGCTAACCGTACAAAAAAGCTTAGTTTTGCACATTTAACACCATATATTTCTGTAAGAGGCGCGGAAAAATTTAAATGTAAATTATTCAGTTAATCAATTAATCAGTCATCGTGTAATATACACAAAGTTACAATAAATTCCAGTTAAAACACACACACACACACACACACACACACACACACACACACACACACACACACACACACACACACACACATACATACATACATACATACATACATACATACATACATACATACATACATACATACATACATACATACATACATACATATATATATATTATGAATTTAGTACAGGGAGGTACACGTTTCAAGGTCATTGTTACCAATTTCGGACCTGACAAAGCATCGACGGGATTTAAAACAATGGCAACATTTGCTCTTCTGTGACTTCGGCCTCTCATAATCCACACCAATACATCCCAACCCCCAACGATTGCCCGTCTCAAATATATATGCACAATCTACTTTTTTAGTGTCCCTAAGAATTTTTTTATTTATGCTTGACCATTCAAACTGCTCTTTGAGCTTATTGGGAAAGGGTCAGAATTATGATCCTCTTAATATTTCGTTACCTGGTAGACAATAATTTCCGTTATCAGGTAGACAATTAATCCAAAAGATTTGCTATAATTGTATGCAATGTTTTAAAACGTTAGAGATACGAACCGACGTAAGGGCTACGTATAATATTTTATTTAAAAAAGTTTTTTGTTTTTATTTGTAAAACTCTTTGTTTTCATTTGACTTAGTTATCTGGTGCGAGTCCTCAATCGACGACAGCAAGCAATGGTAAAGTTTGGAGTTGATTGGGACACGACTGATATAATATTTTAAAAAACTGGATACCAATCTCTCCATATTTTAGGGGAGTGGGAAGGCAGGCTATTATTTTTTTCCAGAATCGTAGCTGAAGATAAAGATATTATAACAACTGCAATATATGAGGAAAACTGTTCTAAGCAATGACTATGCATATTTTAATTGTATCTTTTCAAGAAATTAGTTCGGACAATATTTTTTTTACATTTTTAAAAAAAATATAGATATGGAACAAAATCTTCCAATGTTCTCAAAACGTTTTATGCAGTTGATACTTATCGAGTTCACTTTAATGCCTATATTAAATACATCATCACTGAAGTATATATTAAAATCATTTTTTAAATCAGGAGTGGAAGGTTCAGTTCCAGGAGCATCTTAGATTCAAAGCTATACCGTTACGCTGTTTAACCAGCCTAAATTTTTGCATATATGTGTGTGTGTGTTTTTAAAGACTAACCATGCTGCGGGAGAATCTAGCTATAAAATATCAATTTTGCTTTAATTCAAGCTTAGCGCTTGACTAAAGAATTAGTGGTGGAAAATGACAACATTATAAAGAATACCGGGCCTGGGATAGGTTTTGAGTCGTCTTATTTGATGAAATTGCTCTGACTGATTTCGTAGCGCTAATTACGCGATTGGTTTCTTGTTTAACGTGGAGGAAAACACTTTGTTCACAACGAGCTAAGGAGAGTCAGACTTAGGTGCGGTTGGGGAGGGGGGCTGGAGGAAGGAGAGGAGTCACTGCCAAAGATCATCAATTAATTTCATTTATGATTAAACATCGTTAGCAAAAGGTCTCTGTAGGTGAACGTGAGAAAACATCAGATATATGGAAAACATTTCTGGAGCAAAGAATTGCATTGAAATGTTGATTTGTACAATAGTGTCGATAGCATTACTATTGCTAAAAGTAGTATGCCACTTGGTTGGCGCAGTACATTTTAGATTGCACACACTTATATTTAACACCAGCACCAAGAATGATAGAAAGATAAACAGGCAGACTTGCGGACAGCCAGATAGATAAATAGATATACAGACAGACGGACAGACAGACATATATATAAATAGATAAATAGGTAGACAGACAGACAGACAGACAGAGAGACAGACAGATAGATAGATAGATAGATAGATAGATAGATAGATAGATAGATAGATAGATAGATAGATAGATAGATAGATAGATAGATAGACAGACAGAAAGATAGATAGATAGATAGATTTCAATGCGTATTTCAAGAATAGGAATAATTTTTCTCCACCTGACAAAGAAAGTAGCTAACCAAATAGTACGATTCAAAACTAACATTGTTGCGAGAGCACGAATAATCTTTTCTATACCAAACCACTCATCGGGATACGAGAACACTATAACAGTCATTAAAATACTCTTCTAATGGGTGTCAATATTTTACACACCTACTCTTGTAAGTGGTACAACATAAAAATATAAAATCCAGTATGGGAAATCTAGCGGGTTGTAATTTGTTCAACACGTCACTGTATATGGATCCAATGAATTTCAAAATAACTAGACCATTCAGACTAAAGAACAAGAAATTAAAATGTATGTCATGATTTTACATGTAAATAAATACGGATCAAAACGTATAATGTTCAAATCTCAGCAGAATGTACAAAGTCTATTGCCAAATGAATAAGACTGAAAGATAAATCTAGAAATAGATTAGCCAATTTCAATTGCAAGATGTACAATAAAAATTCGGAAATACCTCACTCAGTTGGAATTAAAAGATGTGTCAGACACGGAATACATAACTAAAGTCTTGTGTCACATAAATCCAAAAGTGCAGGGAAATAATAGAACTGTTAGGATTGAATTTTTAGTAAAATTAATAAGATTGATATTTTCTTTAAATTGTATTATTAAAGCAATGTTTTATTCATTTATAGCAAAACGTTGGCAACTTAAACCATTAGCTATACGAATGTACATTATTGTGTGGAAATAGGTTATAAAGCAAAAGTCAGTCAGCTTCTAAGTCTTATCAGTGAAACATATATTTTGTAAAACCAGGCATTGGCAAAAATCTGACTGAAGTCAGTCAGCCCCTAAAGTCTTATCGGTAAAACACAGAACAAACTTCCGTACTGACGTAAATACAGAATGGTTCTTGTCTAATGTTGGACAGTATATAATGTTTGACGGACATTGCTGCTGGCTTAATATATTAAACATGTTGCTGATTTAGAATATTTAGGGATTATCATGTTCGGACGTAACTAATGCCAAACGAACTACAAATCTGAGTTGTACCTATGTCAGATGACGTCAAATTAAGCCGGTTTGGACCAGGAAAAACTGATTTTTACTTGATGAGAATAAACATCTATTTCCAAGGGTACGTTAACCTGACACAGGATGCATATAAAAGACCACGCATTTAAGGGTCAGGTCAGTTCCGTACCGACAAAGAAAATAGATGTTTTGTCTTCTCATTACAGCTTCGATTCCGTACCTGTCCCCAAGACATTTCCATCATCGGGTGACATTCTTTATCTGGGAACTCATCTTTCTCTTCTTGCTATCTTCCTGAGTTCCCAGCATGTGTTTATGAGATCGATCTATTGAACATTCCAACCATCATCTCATAAAAGTTGGTGGAGCTATGAATAAAGGTGTCACCCCGCACAACTACAACCTACGTAACAGATTCGGCCCAGCACTACTTAGACCATCAGACTTTACGCCGCCCAGCAGTACCTCGACTCCCAGAGCGACAGCGCCACCACATTCTGAAGAGCTTTCTACCTTTCCAACCACCTCCCTACTATTGGACACGACAACTTTATCATATACTTCACCAGTGACGATCTACCCTCCCTTGTCTTTAGCTACAACAGGAGACGTCGCCACATTAGCAAGTCACATAAATATGCTGACAAAACAGAATAATAAAATGCTCAGTGCTTTTGTCCGCCATGGAGGCGATTTTTCCTCCTATATTTCACAAGTCGACAATCGCTTTACAAATATATTATCAGCTATTGGTCAAAACTCGAAAACGCTTCAGTTACTAGAACGTACAATGATTGAAAATGAAGAAAACATACGCCTACAATATCAGAAAGCAGAAGAACTATTTGCCTCGCAAATGTTAGAATCTCAGCAAATCAGGCATGAATTAGAGAAATTACAAATAGCAACAGCTGAATTAGCAGCAGGAAAGTTGCCTCCGATACTGATTCCACCTCACGTTTTAGCGGACTCCATAAATCAAATTGAAACTATGATATCCACCGATTATTCAGGCTATTCAATAACACCGACAGATCCACGTTATTATTATCAATTTGGGTCATTCATAGCAACGCGTAAAAACCGCGACCTCTATATTGCTTTGCAAATTCCAATCTCATCGCGACGACGACCATTCGACATGTATCGAATTCAATCCTTCCCGGTTCCAATTAACGCTTCATCTACACATGTTACGCAAATACTTGATTTACCAGACATAATGCTTGTATCTGATGACCGCCAATTTTACACAACACTCGCGTTATCGACCCTAAATGAATGCACCGGTAAGGACATTTTACATTGTAATATCCACCCTACACTCAAACCCTTGTCTCAACCCGAGTGTATCAATAGTCTATTCCAAAATGATAAGAATAATATCCATCAGACTTGTAACTTTCGTTTCATGACAAACCGAGTCGCACCACATATTCTAGACATTTCCTCAAATCAAATATTAGTTTACCTTATGGACGAAATAATACTTGAATGTCAAAATCAACGTCGCATTGTTAAAGGTTGTCGTTTTTGTATCATGAATATTCCTTGTCACTGCGCAGTTGTTACTACATCTATGACATATGACGGACATATCACTACTTGTTCTGACAATTCGACTGAAGTTACCCAACTTCATCCAATTAATTTAGCACTTTTACAACAATTTTTCAACTCCACTCATTTAGCAGCCATTTTAGGTAATACATCCTTTGACAATCCTTTGACTATCTCGGTACCCGAATTTAAACTATATGAACATCAAATGTCACAATTCCTTGCTGCAGATAAGGAGATTGATTTAAGTCTTAAGAAAGTAGCGGCACGTGCTAAAAGCGATCAAAGAATCTTCTCTTCCTTAGCAGAAACAATGTTGAGTGGTGAAATTTCAATTGATGATGATTCCTGGTTTGATTCCAAATCTATTATAACTATAATTAGTTTATCTGTATCTATTTTGAATACATTGCCAATTGTTTGGCTCATATGGCGATTCAGAACATTGTCAACGGCACTCTTACTTGTACATGCGACAAAAGCAGAATCCACCGTCCATTTCCAGTATACCATAGCGCCGACAACCATTGTTCCTGATTGGTTTACCACTGTTTCCGATGCACTCGCATGGGATCATTTGATCTTTTCAGTTTCAATTATGACATTTGTAATTGCTCTCGTCCAAGTCTATAAATGCGTTACTCAGTTCAATGCGCGAACTAAACTTCGTCTTGAAATTACCACAGGAGTTCAATGCGTACTTGTTGACATACTTCAGCTTGGTATGTGTCCTTCATATTGGAACATTACTGGACCATTGATGATTGAAAACCTTCATGTCACAGGTTATCTACGGCCTCGATTACATGTCACATGGACAGGTTTTAAGCTTACCAAAGTAAACACTAACTTTGAACTAACCATACCAACCTCTTTCAGTATTGACCTTGTCTCTGCATTCAAACTGCGTTCAATTTTTAACAAGCCTTCCTGTGCACACGTTATTTGGACACACCATGATATTGTGTTTCCACTACGTCCTGACGGAAGTATTTCAGAATGTTCTCCTCGAACACACCCTCCCGTGTCACCCTACGCGATTTTACCGTAAATACACATATATGAGCACATGACCTAGCATTCTAAGGTCAAGACAATTATAAGGAAAAGGAAAACCACATAATAATAATAATAATAATAATAATAATAATAATAATAATAATAATACAACAATAAATTCGTCGTCTTCTCATTCTTACAAAATGGGTTAAACTCATATATATATACACAGATAGAATAACAACCCGTATAATCGTTCATTTAACATACACGTATTAACGCTGCTTCTATAACTATTTTATGATAAGACAAAAAAAATTACCTGAAACATACAAATTATATATTTATTCTTTTTGTCTTTTCAAATTCAGCACCATACCTTCGGATACAACGACGCCGGATATAGATATATATCACAAATCCAAAAACAAAACCTACCTTGGACTAAAATAAGTAAATACCTTTTACTAAATAAATAAATCAAGTTAATCAAATTTAAAAACAAAACAAAAAAAAACAACTCAATCCACATATCAACCATGGCAGACTCTATTACATTTATTTTTGGTGAAAAGAAAACCATTATCTTAAGAAACCCTGAACTTCAAAAAGTAGTTGAAGCCTCGCCAATGTTACAGGATCTCCCCATGTGGTCCAGAACTTCCTTTGCCATGCACAAATTTGACATTTCGGTCGCTCGACATTTATTTCTGTCCATAGCCAGGGGCACAGTATTATATAACAACCCAAATTCATTATTTCAAGCGGTTAGCATTGCAGCATACCTAGCAATACCTGAAGAAACGCTAGCTCGTTTACTATCCGGTATTGTGCCCTCTTCTGATATGATTCCACGTTATTTAGGTTTTATTCATCAACTTTTAATCGGAGGCTACCTTGGCTTAGCTGAATTGTATATTCGTAATGCAAAGTTACCCCTTTCTTTGCTACAAAACTCACGAATTAGTTATCATAAATTCGAAAAACAATGTCGAGACGCACATAACCTTGAAGAGTATTTAGCCAAATGTGTAAGATGTGTGTGTGAACGGTGCACTCAGCACCGTGCAGACATCAATCAACAGAACCAAACCGGGTACATACCACGACTTGTCTGCCCCGGAAGGGTACGTTTTTTCCCCCAACAAACTGCCCTACCCAAATATTTAGCACTTACACGTGCAAAAGCTACTGAAGCAAATAGAGCAGCACCACACCAATAAAGATTAAAATGAAAAAACAACTTTATATATCAAAATGGATAACAACATATATCTAAGGACCTCTGTGACGATAATCGTCTGGAGCCCCCCTTCCTCGTCATGATGATAATCGTCTGATGAGCCTAGTTAGAGGTACGTTTGTAGTTTTGTAGAATTGTGTGTTTAATAACAATATATATATATATATATATATATATATATATATATATATATATATATATATATATATATATATATATATATATATATATATATATATATATATATATATATATATATATATATATATATATATATATATATATATATATATATATATATATATATATATATAATGTCGTACTGTGTTGTTTCTTAATATCTTATCAAGGTTTTCAACGCTGTGAAGGTTTATTCCCATTGTGTTTTTGGGAATTTTATCACGTTTTTGCATTATACTGTACCTTTTTGAATCTGAATGAGTATTGTGTAATACACTTTTTAATTGTATTTTTTGCTTTGAAATATATCTTTTAAATGCAATTCTTGTATTTTGCATTATACCTTTTCATTGTATTCTTGTATTAGCCATATTGTATTCTTGTATTTTACAATATACCTTTTGATTGAATTTCTTGTATTGGACATATACCCTTTAATTGTATTTCTTATATTTTGCAACATCGTTTTTCATTGTATTTCTTGAATTGGACATATATCCTTTAATTGTATTTCTTGTATTTTGCAATGTACTTCTCATTGTATTTTTTCTATTTCTCCTAGTATTTTGCAATATATTTTGCAGTGTTTACATTGTATCTTTAAGCTTTGCGAAATTGTCTCGCAATGTTTTATCATTGTATTTTTGATCTTTCACCTTTTATCTTGTTTTGATGAATAAAAATTGATTTTTTCTTTTCAAGCCTCGAGGACTCGGCTCAAATAAATCAGAGGGTATTGTTAGGATTGAATTTTTAGTAAAATTAATAAGATTGATATTTTCTTTAAATTGTATTATTAAAGCAATGTTTTATTCATTTATAGCAAAACGTTGGCAACTTAAATCATTTGCTATACGAATGTACATTATTGTGTGGAAATAGGTTATAAAGCAAAAGTCAGTCAGCTTCTAAGTCTTATCAGTGAAACATATATTTTGTAAAACCAGGCATTGGCAAAAATCTTACTGAAGTCAGTCAGCCCCTAAAGTCTTATCGGTAAAACACAGAACAAACTTCCGTACTGACGTAAATACAGAATGGTTCTTGTCTAATGTTGGACAGTATCTAATGTTTGACGGACATAGCTGCTGGCTTAATATATTAAACATGTTGCTGATTTAGAATATTTAGGGATTATCATGTTCGGACGTAACTAATGCCAAACGAACTACAAATCTGAGTTGT
Organism: Unio delphinus; assembly: GCA_029339505.1. NCBI lineage: Eukaryota > Metazoa > Mollusca > Bivalvia > Unionida > Unionidae > Unio > Unio delphinus. The sequence goes on from JAQISU010000278.1 coordinate 8,384,479, forward strand.
ACCTTATGTCAGATGACGTCAAATTAAGCCGGTTTGGACCAAGAAAAACTGATTTTTACTTGATGAGAATAAACATCTATTTCCAAGGGTACGTTAACCTGACACAGGATGCATATAAAAGACCACGCATTTAAGGGTCAGGTCAGTTCCGTACCGACAAAGAAAATAGATGTTTTGTCTTCTCATTACAGCTTCGATTCCGTACCTGTCCCCAAGACATTTCCATCATCGGGTGACATTCTTTATCTGGGAACTCATCTTTCTCTTCTTGCTATCTTCCTTAGTTCCCAGGATGTGTTTATGAGATCGATCTATTGAACATTCCAACCATCATCTCATAAAAGAACGTATACAGTATTGATTACAAGATGACATATTTGTACACGAATAAATTAAAACGTAAATATACAATAAACTATGTATATAATATTGAGATTGTTTTTACACATGAAAATAATAACATAACACTACATTATATTAGCTTGAACATATTTCACAGAGGTGTGAGAAACATGTCACGAACTTTGCATCATATTAACATTGCAGAAATCAAGAGCTAATGCCTCATTGTTTACATTTTAGTCCTTTTGAAGTGACACAAGTTTAGTTAAAAGATAATATATCTAGATGTAGTTGTCTCGTCTCATCGTATCTTTTGTAGTGCGTTGTTTCCCGAACAGATAGATGTGTCGCTACATATTTACTCACTTCTAGCTTTTAAAAAAGGAATGAGATACAATCGGTACAAATTTAAAATTAGTCTTCAGTAGTCGTATAAAATAAAACATGCAAAATAATTCTCTTTAAAAAAGAACTAGTTATGTAGCCCTGGTGATGGAGATGAAAGGTTTGATGTGCCATTACATGGACTACATATCATTAAATGATTCCATAAATCGCTGGAAAATGGTTCCCATCCAAGGGGTACGTGAAATATTCGATTATTATGATATAACTGTCAAGTTTATTCGATATACAAAAGTAAAGTCCATTATAATCTATAATGTCTGCAGCGGCACACGCATCACGCCGGACCCATGCCTATGCAGTCCCGGATTACCCATTAGGCAGAGTAGGCAACTGCCTATGGGCCCCGCGACTTTTATGGGCCCCATAAGGGGCCCCCAAGGGCCCCCATGAGACCGTGACCGTGGGTCTGGGGCCCCAAAAGTTTGACTGCCTATGGGCCTCCACGGTGCTTAATCCGGCGCTGTGCCTATGTATGCATCCGGTTTAGAATAGCTAAATGATAGTGAGGTAAGAATTTCGAAGCAGGTGAATTAATTAATGTACTGAGCAAAGAACATACGTATAATATATGGGCGCTCTTGGGGTACTCTGTGATTGATACATAAAGCTTACAGATAAAATTATCCTGTGAAGTTGTGTCACTTTAAAGATGGTCGAGAATCTAGTAAGGATGACGCACGTTATTGGAAGGCAGCTCTCTGCGATGTGTGCGCGGGAAGCGACTTCTGTAAATGGTTACGCGATGAAGCTGTTTGATACACAGTGGAAGATGGTTGCATAGATTGTTCCGAATTAGGTCACTGCGATACGATATGTTGCCCACTTTACCTGGAAGATAGACAACCTAGTAGTTTCTACTACAAACGGCCATCAAAATGTTCTATTTTCAACTGAGAACACCGATCCGAATCAACTGACAGATTCACAGTATAGACACTGAGTGAATGCTGTCTTTGAATGCTTTTCATTTAAATGCTTTTTGTAACAGCTTCATGAGATATATAAAATTTATTTCAGCCACAAACACCATATTGAATCAGATGTAAATCTGTCAGCATAACACAAATATGGCTGCCTATTACATCATTCAGTATCTCTTTATTAAACCTGGCAATAATTCGTCAGATGTTGTAATACTACAGAATACTTTCAAGCTCAGAAAGGTTTGTGCAAGCTGAGTACAGAATATGTTGGCGGCTTGTCAAAAACATATTCACGCTGAGATCGCCAAAATGCAACTAGCCAAATCTGGATAGAGATAGCCCATATACATTTGCATTAGATTTGTCATATGTGATGAAACATGGATTTAGTTTCAGACCCGAATGAAGATAAAATAAGAAAGTTTAGATAGGAGAGAAAGAGCAGTACATACAAATTGCACAGTCGGACTATCAGGAGAGTTTTGTATGCATTATTCATCGATTCAATAATGGTCTAGTCGTCATTGTCCATGCCCCTGATTATGCTAGTGTTACTGGACATTTCTGTCTTCGAAGTGTTGCCAAAACTTTCGGAACAGCACCCTTTCGCTCACTGTACCCATCCATAACAACGCACCAGCACATAAATCCACCGACTTGACCGACTTCCCAAAACAAATTAGCATCTAAACATCGCCACATTTTCCGTGCGGTCCAACATTTTGATGATTTTTACTAACTGGCAATGTACCTCAGTAGAGTCAGCAATTGGTGGCAAAAATTAACGTTTAAGTGTCGAATGTTTGTAGCGATTACAATAATAAATTACTTCAGCGGCTATTGCATTATACCAAGTTATTGACTTTAACAAGCAACTACAACGTGGTAAATTTAGAATATCAACATGAAGGATTGAAGGACAAGTAATAGATTTTCATGCTATTCCTGTATCATGCAAACACTGATAGGATGAGAGAGATCTTGTCAAAGGTAATGTGTACTAGAAGAGCAATATAACTGCCAGGTGTAATGGAGTTTATTTAAATGTTGAGACAAAACCAAGGTGTACATTGTGTATCAGAGACTAGAGTAAGGTGAACACTAATTCAACCACTGAACAATGAGGTTTGATCCCAACAATAAACTTGCAGATTAGTATTAACGTAATGATGTAGCTATGGCACATTTGTACATAAACGTTTTACAAAAGATATATGTACATATTTCAGGTTCTTTCAATGCAGTGTATTGTCCCATTGGATTATAGTGTTTTATCTGTTCGCACAATTGACTCGCACTTGAATAGACCACTGAACTTAGCTGGTCGTAGTATTTTTTACCAGTCACATGAAACATCATAAATTATCAGGAGAATATTTCATAGATTATAAAAGTTTCAAGTGTTATAAACACGTCAGCAAGAAGAACTTCTTAAACATGAATGTTATTTAAAGCAATTTGCTACGTTTCTTCAATCCTTTCGAACATATTAATGATTTCAGATTGATACCAAATGACAATTTATATTGTGTAATAAAATTAAAGTATTGATAATTTACAAAATGTCATGAATATCAGGAAACAAATGCATTCATTTTTTTTTTATTATGACACAAAAAATTAAGAAAGCAAGATCAAGATCTGCTTCAATATTCTATTGATTGTAGGAGTTATTAGTGATTCAATATTCTATTGATTGTAGGAGTTATTAGTGATTCAATATTCTATTGATTGTAAGAGTTATTAGTGATTCAATATTCTATTGATTGTAGGAGTTATTAGTGATTCAATATTCTATTGATTGTAGGTTTTATTAGTGATTCAATATTCTATTGATTGTAGGAGTTATTAGTGATTCAATATTCTATTGATTGTAGGAGTTATTAGTGATTCAATATTCTATTGATTGTAGGAGTTATTAGTGATTCAATATTCTATTGATTGTAGGATTTATTAGTGATTCAATATTCTATTGATTGTAGGATTTATTAGTGATTCAATATTCTATTGATTGTAGGAGTTATTAGTGATTCAATATTCTATTGATTGTAGGATTTATTAGTGATTCAATATTCTATTGATTGTAGGAGTTATTAGTGATTCAATATTCTATTGATTGTAGGAGTTATTAGTGATTCAATATTCTATTGATTGTAGGAGTTATTAGTGATTCAATATTCTATTGATTGTAGGAGTTACTAGTGATTCAATATTCTATTGATTGTAGGATTTATTAGTGATTCAATATTCTATTGATTGTAGGAGTTATTAGAGCTATTTGAATAAACGCTGGAAACGTCAAGGCTTCAAAAGAGTCAACAGTGACGTCAGATTCTTACATCCGAAGGACAAAATTGATACAAGTATAATTCGAAGTTGATTTCGATGAAAGCCATTGCATTGTAAACATGATGCATTTTTGTATAATTAAATTAAAAAATATATTCACTTAAAACGTTGGATAATTATGAATTATAAAAAACTAGAAATAAATATTAATCAATTATGAGTTGAAGTAATTCTATTTATATGTATTATCCAAGAACAATTATCTCTCAGAACAACTCTATGCATGTGTTACAGTTATATGTGTATTCAAAACAAGCAGTTTCTGAAAAGGAGTGAGGTTGACAATAAATAAGATGCATAAACGCAAGTCGAACAGATATAAATAAGAACATTGCCTTTACTTTAATATGAATGACTCTTGAAAGAAAAGCAGGCTGAGTTATCATTTATTTATTTATTTTTTTATTTATTTATTTATTTTTTTATTATTTATTTATTTTTTCGTATTTACTTGCTTATTTATTTTCTTATGTATTCAGAGGCCCCGAGTGGCAGAGTGATCTAAAGCTCTCTCCGTCACGGATCACTGCCATCTCACCTCTTTCTGCGTGGGTTCGAGTCTAAGATTCGGCTTATGTAGTTATGTGGGAAAGCTTGCCAGTAGCTTCTCGTGGGTCGGTGGTTCTTTCTGGGGGTTTTCCCGGGTTCTTCCTCCACCAATGATACTGGCCGCCATGTATAGCCTATCGTGTGCTGAAAAATGGCGTTAAACCCTACAATAACAACAACTTATGTATTCATTAATTTCTTTAATTTTTTTTAATACGACTGAAATGACTCTTCCTGATCCACGATAAATGAAGGACATGAATTCACTGCCAATCTTATAGTTAAGAAATAAGCATTTTGTTATTTGCAATAACGTAGAGTATTTTATGACTCAGTTTAATTTTGTAAATAGAAGGCATGTCATGAAATTTCATTAATGTTCTATCAGACCCATGCAACTGAAAAACGCGTTCGGTAACTAGTCTCATACGTTGAAAATGTGTATATGTGCCTACTGACTCAAAGTAAACTCTGCTTCATGTAATATGATTGACCTTTGATCTTCTACTACAAAATCACGATGTCGAGGAGGGAATCAGTTTTCTTTTAGTGAACAACGTTGCAAGAGCATTACCGGAAAGTATTCTAATTTGACTTGAAAATATTAAAGAAAAGTGAACCACCGGAATCATCTCAGAATCCGCCATTGATTTAAAGTCCCTGGTATAAATTTTGACATTTCTGTATGCTAGTCAGCCTTAACGACCCGTCAATTCTTATAATCTGCCTTATTTGGTGCGTTTTCTTCTTAGAAATGGTTAACATTATCGATGTCATTCAGTGTTCACAAACAAGGATACAAAACATAGTTACAAAAACTCATATCAGATAAAACGAGATGTCTTTGTGACTAATATACCGATTTCAATAAACTGTTGCAAGCCCTTTAGAAAACCGACTTCATTTTTTGCAGATTAAAGCAAACGTATCCAAATGCTTTGTTTTACATGACACTTGAAAAGTTTTATTTATTTATTTTCTTATATCTAACTGTTGTGAATAAGATTATTTTGCATTAATGTATATTAAATAATCGATGTTAAATATAGTATTGTCGAGTTAACTTTATCATGGTTGATTCTTGGAAACCCACACCTTTTCGCTTTCGAAATTGAAATGAATTAAATAGATTCATATTTTTGCACATAAAAGCTAATGTATTATTTTGCAGGAACTAGATGGCCATAAGCCAACTGATGAAATTGAATCTAACGTCAAATGGCTGAGAGAGTGTTCCACCACATAAATCGTGTTTCCTTTATAGCTGGACACAACCATTGTAACCAGAACATTCATCATAACGTGGAGAAAGAAATACACTGTACTTTCAAATGAGGAACCAAATCCTAAATCGTAAAAAACATGTGAATCATGACGTCGTCACCTTCAGAATATATCAAATGACCCATACGTTTCACATTACCGCTATAATGGAATCGAAAAATATTAAAATATAGTAACAAAACGTATGAACATGCCTATTTACATATTAGATTAATCTACCTGCTACTCTAATACACATGAGAACCTCATTAATACACACACTCATTGTCAATGTGTTAATACTATTTTACATAAATTTACTCTCATAACAATCGATGTCTTCTGGAAATTAAGCACATAATCTGAAACTTTGTAGTGTGCTTGTAGTTTTAAATTTCGTATCGAGGTGCTTTCACCCCTTCCGCTTAAGGCATCGACATGTGTTATATATTTAGAATATAAGGACTGTACCCATGCAAATTTGTGTTCAAAGACAATTTATACATACGATTCCGTTCAAACTCAATGCTTTGATCAAATCAAGATAATCCCATAATCATCTCAAGATCATTCTGAGATCATTTCAAGATTATCTCAAGATCAGTATGCAATCATCTCAAGATCTTTAAAAGATCATCTCAAGATCATTTAAAGATCATTCTAAGATCATCTCAAGATCATCTTAAGATCATTATTAGATCATCTCAGAGTCATTATGCGATCATCTCAAGATCATTCCGAGATAACCCAAGATCATTCCAGTTAACAAGAAGTTAAGACCTTACTATCTCTTTCATAATGATATCGCCATCTTTATTGTGTGGCTGTCTAAATTACATAAGGTGTGTATGTTCAGAGATTGCTGAAATAATGACTTGACTTGACTCACAATTTAAAATATGCTGTAACTTTCAAGGTCTATGTATCATCTATTGTGTCATTGTATATTTCGTAAGTTTTATTTATACATACATTTCTCCAATCTATCCAAAGTATATGCTACATAACTTTATATGACTACGTATCATTTCCGATAATTAAATAAGAGAAGACACACACTCTCTCTCTCTCTCTCTCTCTCTCTCTCTCTCTCTCTCTCTCTCTCTCTCTCAGATCCTTAGAGAGAGAGAGAGAGAGAGAGAGAGAGAGAGAGAGAGAGAGAGAGAGAGAGAGGATTCTAAAGTGTCTAATAGATAACCTTTTAATAAGTATTTAAAAAAACAAAATGAACGCATACAGTTGATTACTAGCCTTGCAATGTACAGTATGTCCGTTGTTTCGAGAAGCATTTTGCACTTTGATGCACTCGTATTGTTAAAGTAAAAGTAAACACAAACACGATAAAGATTCGATATTTAATATGTTACTCGGTGTAATCGGTAAAATATGACCCTCTTTCTGTTCTGACAGGTAAAATGATTCTTAAAGATACTATTATCAAAAATGTTAAATTACATAAAGGCTTCTCTCTCTCTCTCTCTCTCTCTCTCTCTCTCTCTCTCTCTCTCTCTCTCTCCCCACACACACACAACAAGTCAGAAATTGGAAAAGAGAAAGGAAGCTCGAAAGCACAACTTTCATCTTCAGTAGTAATGAAGTTAACATAATACTAATTTGTACGAACGGAAAAAAACTTAAATGTTTATATTTCCCGGTGTTTCTTTAATAGTTAGCTTGGCCAGTTCCCTAACTTAGTCCAACGTACTCAACGGGATCAAGCAATATACACACTGTTGTGGACCATAGTCACGCAGTGTTTGAACTTAATTTAAGCAAACTTACCCATTTGAAACTCAAGCGCCTCCTTTATTTTTAATCAATACGAAGGAAATTACAAGTTGATAAATAGAAGTAAATTAACAAATACTAACACTTTTGCAAAGATATACAGGTTTTGTGTTTAATTTGTCTAGTCAATGTTTTCTGTTTGCCTTTAAACAAGACTCATTAGAAGCGATATGATTAGTTAGATACTAGTTTTTCTTGATGTGGATTTTTGTTGTTTTTGTTGCTGTTGTTTTTGTTACAATTATTTTAATCAGTCCCTGACACACGTGATCCATTGCTGGATCCGGTGCACTTGAAAGGACTGGCTTTTTTGCTCTTTTAGGTATCTGAGTAATTTTTCAAACGTTACAGAATACAGGGAAGATTTTTTTTTAAAACTGCGGGCTGAGTGTGACAGCTGGTCATGAGTAGATACTGGAGTGAGTAGGTTGGTTTACAGCAAACATTAAGTTTATATGCTCCCCTCCATGATGTTAAATTGAGAATCCAATTATTTTACAATTCTGACGTAAATTTAATTATATTCAGAAATATTTTAAAATAGTCCCCCTTTTTGATCCTTTCTTATTCTGTGCCCTACGAGGAACTATTGCTCAAGGCTTCTATTAAAACAATTGGCATACACGGGTTGCATTTGGAGCCCATTTCAGTTCCATTAGATTTTAGGAAACGTTGGTTCGTGAAAAAAAAAAATTCAGTCCTAAGACCGTCTGACTAAATCCTACATAGGAGCGGATTGACGCTACCTTGCCGGCTATGATACCTTCCTCGTAAGGAACATTAAGAAAGTAAGTGTTCTTTGTTTTGTTAGGATAATTCGTAGTCTCTTGGGTATATGAAAGCCGTTTTACACTATTAAACGAGTAAGTCCTGGTTGACTGTCTTTTTAGATTAGTACAAGAGATGCTTTCAATGAAAGGCATTCTGCACGCATGAAGGAAATATAACAAAAATATCAGCCATTTGACTATTGTTACCACCTTTAATCAAGACAATTTTGCTTACAAAAATTGAACGGTGTACATGGTATTGGCAGGTGTAAAGAAGACTGTGTCCGCGTCAATAATATACTCGTATTCCCAATTTCATGTTTCTGTTCCACTTCATTTGTAAGCACGGTTGGGTGGGTTGGTGATTGGCAATCTTAAAACGCAATGAATGATCTAAAAAATTATTTACTTCAAATAACCTAATCGTCTGAAGTGAGGCGTGGAGTTTATAATATCCTCACTATAGAAAAGGATTGGGGAGGGATGACTCAAAACAAATTTGTGGACATTTGCATTTTTAATGTTAGCAGCAAAGGTTAAGTGCGACACTTAAAGCAAAAAAGAGCTTATATTTAGGAAATATATATGTTTCATATATGTTATTCAAATCTGCATTTTCATATCTATGCATTTTATTCATTCTCTCTCTCTCTCTCTCTCTCTCTCTCTCTCTCTCTCTCTCTCTCTCTCTCTCTCTCTCTCTCTCTCTCTCTCTCAGTCACAAGGTCCTAAGCTTAATCAAACCTTTAACCCGTCTAGAATATGCTTTTTAATCAATAAGCTGACGCAATCAAACCGCCTAAAATAAGTGGAATAAAAAAGGCATCAGCCATTAACCTTTAAAATTAGTTTTTCACATAAGTCCTGCAAATTATTAGTGGTATAACTTAGATAAATGTTTTGCTATCCGACATTCTGTCACCCAAACCTTATAGTATGGCTTTAACATAGTATGACACATTTAGGAAAGAAAGCTTAGTTAAAAATTACAATTTTGTAACAAGCGATTCTTATTTTCAACACAATCACATTTGAAAATAAAGGAGAACTAGTGCATTGATAAGAATTTAATGCAAAATGAATTTGGGAAATCGAAATAGCCTGCATCCTTGTCATGGTCAAAAGTTCACTTTTGAATTATTAACACTACATTTTCTTTAAGTAAAAGTGATTGAAAAGAGCGAAAACAAACAAATTTTGTAAAATTCGGCAAATAATTTATTTCCTTCCAATAAAAGTGAAACTCTAAATGAAACATACAGTATTGAGAGTTAAATCCATAACAATAATATAATTACAGAAACAAGTTAGTGGTATTCCAAATACGTTTCAGTGCTGATGGTTTTAATGTTTATAGTGGCCGGTATCCTGTGATGTACTAATGTACCATTTACCTGAATTATAATGATGTGCTAACAGTCTTTATCGAGTTATAGTAATATAATCTATGGTTGCCTTGTTTGAATTGACTATAAATCCAAGTATATCCTGGAACACATTGTATTTTTGTCTCAAGACCTTACAGTAACTAATGAGTAATTTCCAGGTGAACAATATTACATAACAAACTAATACACTTAAAAAGTACCTGGCTGTGGACAAAAGGTCATTTACAGAAATATCCAATCTATAATTAGACAATGTCTGTTACTAAAATTGTAATATAACTTGCGCAGACATTAGGTGGACATAGAATTTCATGGGGAATGTTCAATGTTCTGGACTCTGATTGAGATTTGTTGTTTAAAAAATCAAAATCAATAATTCAGGTCAGGTAGAAAATGCCTTTGAGTTTGGACAATTTAAGCTATAACATAACATAATTTTAATGAAATATTCCAAGCAAAAAATGCAAATTAAATATACATAAATACACATAACACATATCTTCATAAGGAAAAAGAAAGATTTATACATTAGAGTTTTCACTTATCTATTAATCAAATGTTCAAGTGATAATAACTTACATAAAATAAAATCCTGTGAATTACACAAAGTATACATGAAAAATATAATATTTCTATAGACGTGAAAGTTCATATGCTATTAAATTGTATTTTCCAAGTGTAAAATGCCAAATTTTCGGTCAAATCCATTAAATAACACTTAGTTCAAGCCAGCAGCCAATTTATTAGATTTGTGTGACATTCTGCACGGAGAGATATTTTTCTAATCGGGTCACCCAGTTAACTGTGTTTGCTTAAATTTATACTGACCGACAGCAACTTCCTGGAAGAATCATTCTCTCACGAATCATGTCAAAATTGATTGAAACTGACAGCGTGGCATCTTGACACGCTGACGAAAACTTTCAAGGGAAAGCGCGAGAAATTATGTTGGTTCTGATTGGGCGATGTGGAATAAGGGGTGTTTCTATACAAGGAAAACTTAGATTATGTATATCCACTCGTTAAAAATTTTCTTCAGTCTTAAATGCGCTTTGTAAGAAAGCAGCGTGGAACAAACAAATACAGACTCCGGGGGTATTTTTTACAGCAGTGCCTTCGAAAACAATAGGCTCGGAAAGTACGCCAAATCCAACGGTCAGAGGGCGTACCAGAAACACGAGGAAAATAGTTTTTATTTGGAGAGGGCAATAAGGAGATAGATGAAAGTACAAGACGGGAAAAAGATATTGTGCAGTAAGAGTTGCAAGGAGCATACATTAACACAGAAGGCCAAGTCAAAGTTCGAAGAGTCAGCAGAGAAAACAGTTCGACGAAACAGGTCATGAAAAACGAACAACATGGACGATTTTTACTGAACATTCGATTCTTATGATGAAATTAGCTATCAGCCATAAAACGGCTAGATTTGTTTAATGCTATATGCCATTTATTTAAAATTCGGTTAAAGTAAATTCTGAAACCACTTGTATTCAGAAGGAAAGGAAATTTCACTGTGTATGTTTTTTTTTCCTTTTCTTTTTGTTTGTGATTAAATTGTTTATTTATCTTTACGGGGGCTCGTAGTTCTTTGTTCAATATATTATCTCAGTTTACCATATACATACTATACTCAAACCGGGTAATTATACCGTGGGCGGTCATCTCCTAGATAGCGAGTATTAAGGAGAAGTGGTTTAGAGTGTTGTTCTTCCAAGTTGTGCAATACCTCTGACAAGTGGGCTTGTGCAATATTGTACGAATAACGCTCAGGACCCGAGACCTCTGTTTCACCATGTATATGCTTGATCTCAATGTGATATACATGTAGCATACAATTCCACCTTAATAGTGTCCGTAGTTTTGTTTATTGTTTTGCCAATGAAGAAAAGGGATTGTGATCATTAAATTCAATGGTTAGAGAAGGAGTTGGTCTATTAAACGCTTCCAACCATTTCAATGCCAGTAAAAAAGCTAAACAATCCTTCTCGATTATGGCATAATTTTTCTGGACTTTATTTCATTTCTTAGAAAACTACCACACTTGATGATGCGCATCATTTTAGTCTTCTTGCATCGATACCGCATCAACCCCAACATCATCTGCATCAATTGACTGAAACTTGGATCTGAAAGAACGGGTGCACATTTAAATGTGGCTTTTATCTTATCAAAAGCCTACGGATATTTTTTTAAAGACTAATTAAACGTTGTGTTCATACACAAATAAATTGGCCAGGGATTCTAAAATTATGGAAATATAAAAAATGGAGTGTATTCAGTCATACCTACAAATCGCACTATCGGCTTTTTTTATAGGCACCGGAAGTCAGAGATAATCTTGACCTTAACATTGGTTTCACTTGTCCATGTTCCACAATATATCCTAGAAATCAAACTCAAATCATGGCCAAACTCACTTTTGATAAATTAATTATCATAATTGTTTCACTGAGTTTATAAAAAAAAATATTAAAATCGTCTCTAAGTGATCATTTCATGTGTCGTTGTATATGATGATATCATTGACTAAAGCGGCACGATTTTTTAGACCATACTATAAATGCTCAGCTAGTTTAGAACAATTTCTCCTTTTTATAAATAACAACCTGCAGCCCCCTCCCCCTCATTAGAAAAATAAAAACAAAGAAAAACAAAGAAAAATCCTGACTGGAACATTTCATTTAGTGGTCAAGGCATGGTAAACCTTGTTTTAAATTTCAAAGCATCCTAACTCTGGAACAGGTTGACCTGTGAATTAAGAAGAATATATAATTTCCCAAAAACGCAGCATGTTAATTAGAACAGCTGTTAGATCTTATATCCGTTGTGTTGTTTTGTTTAACGGGTCCGTTGAAATCAGCGTTATATCTAAAAAGTTGTACAGGGCTTGTTTATTATATTATTATAACAGTTATTTCAATAAAATTCCAACGCTTAGCACCCCATTCTTGATGCTGTAATTATTAATATGGTCTTTAAGCATGCATTCCACCAATAAAAGCTCTCGTAGTACTTGTATAAATATTAATATATCGGCATTTTGTTGATGTATCCTTAATGTAAATACGCTGTGTATTTTTAATTTGTATCAACATGTTATGGTTTATCGTTTGCATGTTAGTCTGGTGTCCTTGAATCAACTTTACGTTCTTGTTTCTGTGTACCTGTCTTGCAACATGCCCTGATGTGTTTATGCGGTGTAGCTACAATTGCTCGTCTACAGCTGACGTTTTACTAATAACCCTACTAAGGACGACTAATAAGGTTTCTCATATCGTGTTGACGAAATCAGGTGATTGCTAGTTTTATATCATAAACAACCTAAATTATTTTTGTGAATAGGGATTTTGATATCTACACAAGTAGTTTTTCAAGGCATACATACATACATACATACATACATACATACATACATACATACATACATACATACATACATACATACATACATACATGAACGCACGCACACAGACACACACACACACACATTTTTGTGTGTTACAAGCTTTTGGGCAGAATCAAGAATTTTGCCTTGAATTGTATGTATCAGCCGCCACTAGACGGCGTCTGACGTCAGAAGGTCGGTTGGATCACATTGGATTAAGGTACTACGCAGTTAAAATACATCATTACAGTACTGTACCTGGATATTACAAACTATTTACTTGCTGGTCAGATATTCCTGGCTATGCAATTAAAACACGAAGCTATGCATTTGATTTTCGTACCCCCCCCCCCTTAAATGATTTGTCTCTTTCGTGTAATATTTTTTTAAAAATATTTATAACAATCATAACAGTGTGATTCTAATTACAGTTTATTTGTTGCGCATTTAAGATATTATAAGATCATATATAAGCAGAAGAGAAATACACGTGAATACACTCAATGGGCAATGAGTTGCCTACGTTAAAACGTCCGTCAGGTCAATGATCAATCTAAAGAATTTGGAAAATCGTTGTTCTGAGTGGGCAACATGTCGGAGCTGTATCCGGCCAGCGATAATGATGAATACATGCTTCAAACGTGTCGGTAACACCTGGGTAAACTCATCTTTGGTGACATCGAGTTTCCCATGCAAGTGGCAAAAATTACGTTCGAGTAATTTGGAACACTAATCCCAGGTATCGCTGTTAACGTGTTCCTTTACGACAAAGGCTTTCATCCACTGGTATTATCTCCCCACGGACAGAACGGTCGAACTCAAATTGAATTTTGTTGGTGATGACTTAAATGAAAGAATCTGTTTGGCAATACAAATTGATAACAAGCCTTGGTCGACTGCTAAACCGGCTCAGCAAGCATCACATCAAGAAATATCAGTGCAAACGTTTGACGCATTTGTTTAACAACCAAGAACTGATCGTTAATAACGACATTAAATTAGGCGGTATCATTGAAAACCACAGCGTACAATTATACCCGAGCCAGGTATGATATAATGGAGGTCTTCTTCCGATCGATCGAAGTCACTGTTAAATGGATTCGACGACAGTTCAAGTCAACATCAGGCATTATTATGTCGGATGATAACACTCGTGAGATTTGCGCAGCCACTCACTGCTGGATTTGTCATCATCATTATCATCATCATCATCATCATCATCATCATCATCATCATCAGTCTCTTGACCTAGTGTGGTCGTTGAGGCACTGTGCTGCTGACCATCTGACAAGTTACCACTACTTGTCTCCATCATGTGCCAATGACTGTCTCCGCACAACTTTTTCCAAGCAATTATGTGATGTTGTCAGTCCACTTTTGTGTCCATCTACCTCTTCTTCTGTCACACTGGACGACACCCTGTAGTACTGTTGTGGATAGACTGTTGGATCTAGTGACATAGCCTTACAATTTTAGTATTCTCTTTTTGACACTAGTCAGGAGATCTTCATAATGGCCTACTTTGTGCCTGATGGTGTTACGCACTTCTTCATTTGTAATGTGGCCCATGTATGAGATAACAATGATGCTTCTGCAGCATCTCATGTTGTGTGCCTGGATTCTTCGTTGTAATTCTGCTGCATGGGTCCAGGCTTCACATGAATACAAAACTATTGAGATGTCTAGTGCTCTCAATAGTCTGATTTTTGTTTTCAGACAGATATCTTTGTCTCTACAAATGGGTTGTAACTTTGACATAGCTGCCGTTGTTTGTGCTGCTCGTGACAGATTTTCTGCTCTTGATTCGTCTTTGGTGATGATGGAATCAAGATATTTGAACTGGCCCACTGTTTCGAGTTCCTGTCCTCTGCTCTGACTTCAATCCTGGCCTCTTCGGCACCTATCTCCATGTCAAATGTTTCATCCGGGTTCTTCAGTAAGGTGGCAAGTTCTTCTGCAGTGCTTGTCGTAACAAAAAAGAAAGGCAAGTCAGTCGACGAAAGTAAAACATGTGATTTCAGAGTTCATGATTACTTTCACATCATTGGCGTGCACAGAGGTGCTACACACAACGCGTGCAATTTATAACCAATATTTTACCCTAACAGAAACAAACATTCTGTGGTGCTTCATAACCTGCGTGCATATATTGACCACTTGATCACTCAGGTAGTAGCCACGGCATTCGACTAAGCGATTACAGTGATTTCCAACAGCAAGGTAAATTACATGACTTTTCGGCTGGGACAATTCATCAATTCGATCCAGTTCATGAATTCGTCCCTGATGAGGTTAGCACTTCTTTGAAAATTGAAATTCTGCGACATATAAACCTTGTCTTTTAAATTATATTTATGCTTTTTCAAGTCTGAAAATATCAGAACGGAATAAGGGCACTCTTGAAAAGGAAATTATTTGCTCGAAACAGATAATTTTCCTCATTTTAAAACGCTCTGTATCTTACAGGTTCTGTATCAATATCTACTTAAGAATATCTGCATTTTTCACCGATGATTGGATATGTTACTGACCCACGACCGCTCCGGCGGCCTAGTGGTAAGAGCGTCCGCCGCGTCATACCAAAGACTTACAAAAATGGTACTAACAGCTGCCTTGCTTGGAGCTCAGCATTAAGAGGTTAGCGTTAGGACTGATCGAACTGGTGTCAGAATATTGTGGATGCCCCAGTGCTAGACATCACTATAAACTGCTTCAAGGCAGACATCGTAGCGATATGTCTACAAAATTGTTAAAGTTACGTTTCAAATCCTATTCACGCACACACATACTGACCAACGTGTTGGCAGGTAGCCGAATGACCGAATCCATTAAATAAACTGTACATAATAGATTTGTGTATTGTGTTATAAATGGAAATAACGAAGTACATACTTTTCACGTCATATTGGTTTTCGGAGATATGGGCATCTAAGTGTACATGGAGAAATCAACTTCATAACCATTTTTAATGAGTTACCCACTGCATAATAGTATTATTATTGTTTATGCTGATGTTGTTGTAGTTGGTTGCTGTTGTTGGTGGCATTTATTATTAATATATACCAAGCGTCACAATTAGACTGAGTTCATAACAATAGACTTTCACTCCTCATTTTATTGGAGTAATAAACCAACCATTTTCTGACAATCAATCTAATGCGAATATTGGCCTTTAACAATTCAATTGTTTGTAATATGCTGGCATTATACAATATAATAAATTGTGCCAGCAAATACAGAATCAAACGCTATGGTGACCTGGTGGTTAGAGCGTCCGCTTCAACGAGGTCGCGAATTCTATACCTGGCTGAGTGATGCCAAAATTGGTACTAACAGTTGTCTCGCTTGGCGCTCAGCATTAAGAAATTGGTGTTAGTACTGGTCGGCCTGGTGTCAGGATAATGTGACTAGGTGGAACATTATGATCCATGTCTGCGACATGATGCTTCAGTAATAGACATCACTATACAATGCCACACTTCAGACATCGTAGCAATGTAACTGAAAATATTTTAAAGCTACGTTAAAAACCCAAATTACACGCATATAGCCTGAACCTACTTCATGAAAATTTTATTTTACTAATCCCCAATATTATTAGCAGATATTATTCACAGTACCTTTTCGATCTGATGTACCCGTGGGTAATGGCAGTCTATAAGCGTGAAATCATTTCAGAAAACGGCTATGTTGAATAGTTTGCTATGATGTTGTGACTAATCTTCAACGGGTCAGAAACCGTTACATATCTCATTCGCGTAGGTGCTACATTCGAATTTAATGGCTTGTCTTCAATTTAAAATGCATTGCTATTC
This sequence comes from Unio delphinus, assembly GCA_029339505.1. Taxonomy (NCBI): domain Eukaryota; kingdom Metazoa; phylum Mollusca; class Bivalvia; order Unionida; family Unionidae; genus Unio; species Unio delphinus. The sequence continues at coordinate 8,401,459 of JAQISU010000278.1, forward strand.
CCAAGATTTTTCCAGATATATATATATATATATATATATATATATATATATATATATATATATATATATATATATATATATATATATATATATATATTTTTTTTTCAGGATATTTCATGGTGTTTGTTGGATTATTTTTAAGCATTTGTATTTATATCATTATATATGTTGTAACGCTCTAAGAGCTTCTAAAGATTAGGGTTCGAGTCTCAGATTCGGCCAATGTTTGAATGTGAGAAAGCTTTGCCAGAGTCATCTTCTGAGTTGGTGGTTCTTTTGGGGTTTTTTCCCGGGTTCTCTACTTTGAGAATGTGTAAAAAAAAGTATATGCCATTACACCAACCGTGGCAAATAGGTATTATTGTATTATGCTTTCCAATATATTCGTATTTTTCATGTGTTTGTAAATGTATACGTCCTTTCCATATGGCATGGACTCCTTTCACACTGTGAGAAATCTATATATCATTTTTGCTAAAATGCAACTTCAATTTTTATATTATAGTTCTGAAGCATATCGTTAGCGAAAACGAACAGTAAGTAGATTTTGCTTTTAATTTGGGTTTAACGCCATTTATCAGCGCAATATATATATATATATATATATATATATATATATATATATATATATATATATATATATATATATATATATATATATATATATATCAGAATTTGTTCTTTAATCTTTAGGGTCCGGAGTCCCCGCATGAAATATACACCGTAGCGAGCAACGGCTACGGCAACTGGTAAAGGATTGCAAAAAATGGATCGTAGGAAAATGCTGTATTAATGATATATGTCGGGGTTGTGGAATGACAATTATATTTATAACACTTTTGATCTTGCGTTATCTATCAGTAGTGTCTCAGCTTTCCGGTGTGGTGTCGAATCATCTCAGAGTTCTGTGTATCCTGGTTCATGTATGGACTACAAAAAACAGCAGGGTTCACCGGATTGGTGGTAAAATATGCATTGCCCTGGTAGATGCGTACATTCCTCTGCAAAACTCACAACATGTGTTTAGGACTTTATTCATTTGTATCCATATGACTTGCCCTAAGTTATTTGATAAAAGTTTCACACCCGTTTTGCTGTAATATTGTTGGCTTCATTCCGTTTGGTTATCGCTAATACTTGCAAATGGTCGGGGACAGACAGGAAACCGAATAATACTTTATCCATTTTAGTTCTTCTGTTGCACTCCGTTAACTTTCCGCACAATTTGTTCCATGACCTCCTCAAATTGTCCCAGGATGTCATCTATTTTTCCGACTATTTCAGAGAGAGAGAGAGAGAGAGAGAGAGAGAGAGAGAGAGAGAGAGAGAGAGAGAGAGAGAGAGAGACTAAATAACACGATCTCATTAGTTGATGTATTTAGCGATACGTGTGATGAAAGAATAAAATAATATAAAAAACCCTGCACGCAACAGAGGATAAGATATATGATATATTTGTGATTCAAAAAAGAGGAAGGCAAAAACAATTCTTACTGTGAACAATATAAACCTTTCACATTAGATATATATATATATATATATATATATATATATATATATATATATATATATATATATATATATATATATATATATATATATATATATATATATAAAGATATTTGTGTCATTTCGAGGTATTTGGTACAAAATTGGAATGATGATGTTGACACGGTCCTAGCTCTATTTCAAATTAAAGATTATTAGTTGTAATACTAGCACTAATGATGAGGTTGATCAAGTGCAAATGACGCAGATTCAAGTAACCGACAAGAATGATAAGAAAGTAAAGTTAAAGACGAGAGAAGGGCACAAGACAGCAAACCCCTTTTTAACAGAGAATATCAGGAATCATCAGCGATTTCTCTAAGTCAGAATGAAGAAATCGTGTTTTAAGGTATCAAATAAGGATGATAGGTTCCTGGTATGCGATTAACGATGATAGCTTCCTTTTATAAAATTAAAGTTGTTATTAATATACTAAACTATCGTATCGATAGTATTCACCACCAGACAGTAGGTGGTATGTTAGCGTGGCATTAAACCTATGTGAACGCTGAATGTCTCGCAAGCATATACTCTTTGCATTTCAAGGCACATCACAGACATTTCCCAAACTAGCGTCGTCTCTTTGCATGTCAAAGCCCATCACAGACATTTTGCAAACTAGCGTCACAAACATTTTGCAAACTAGCATCTTCTCTCTTCCATGCACGTCAAACCACAACACAAACATTTCGCAAACTAGCATGCTCTATTTGCATGTCAAAGCACATTACAGACATTTCGCAAACTATCATCTTTTATCTTTGATTTGCATCGCAAAGTACATCACAGACATTTCGCAAGCTTGCATTTTTTATTTGCATGTCAAAGCACATCACAAACATTTAAGCTCTTCATTTGTGTGACTTTTACATGTTTTAAAATATTGATGAAAAGAGGTATAAGCAGTGCTATTAGTTTTGCAACCCAAACTGCAACAAGATTTGCCTAAATAAGGTCTGCGCAGTTTCAAGATGAAAGCTTAGTGTCAAAGCAGCATATAGACGGTAAAAGTCAGAACAGAGTGTCGGGATGTGTAAAGCACAACAACTTATCCAAATATCTTCTTTTGAACATATTTACAAACACTGTATAACATGCTCATATATTTGATAAATAAAGTGAAAACGAAGAGGAACCAAGTAGCATACCCTGATGCATACATATCATTCAGGTAACGTGTGAATGGCGGAGACGGGGAGAAAGTATCACAATGAGATTTTCAAACAGTTTAGATTCATGAATTCACCATTAGAAGCATAAAACAATAATTTCCCTTGTGACAAGTTTAATCAAGCATAAACTGTATTCGGATGGATATATAGTGTAAATAAATTGGAGTGAAGCAGCTCACCACCTATTGACACATTTCATTCCTTTCGGAACTGAATTCCGTTTCAAACGTAGAACTTCGAGACGCAAATAATGCATTTGAAAACTTTAATTAAAAAGGTTCTTGGCGCTTCACGACTACCACTCACAATAAAATTAATCTCATGTAATCGGAATCCCAGTCGATGTAGAAAGTACATTTCACCCAATACATAAAGGATAAAGCGGCATTTGAAAATGAAAGTAAGTTCAAAGTAAAATAAAGCCAGTTCCTACACATGCTAAATTCACGTAACTGCTTAATTCAGTAAATGAATCTTTGAATTGTTACTGAACACATGCTACTGATAATGACATATAAACTCAGCATCGACTATTTTTGCTAAATAGCTTGATTTATGAATTGTATCACTGATTTTCTTTTCGTTTTGTTTCGGTATTTGGACGGTAGCTATTATCGTATGAGAGGCTAACCAATACTATGACAGGAATTCAGTATTGACAGTAACATTAATACTAAAATTACATACACGGGATAATTATTAGGGCATAAACGACTTTTGATCCGGAAATCGGATTCCACCGGATAGTATGAACTTCCGATTAATCGGAGTCGGACAAGGCAGGAACGACCGATTCGGATAATAAAAATAATAAAGTTGAATTTCTATAGCACCGTGTCTAACACTGCGTTTCATTCGATAGTGCGTTAATAAAGTTAAATAAGAAGTCAGAAAAGTCCAATATGGTCAACACAACCACGCTGTGAGACAATCTATTTGAACCGGCGGGTGAAAACCGGAAATGATGCCGGATATGGTAAAGTACTAAGTAACATGCTAGACACGGCAAAACCAGATACCAGAAACCCGGAAACGGAACATGAAATATTTTAGAAAAAATAATTCGGATTTAGTATTTCCGATTAATTGAATCGTATCCGGAATCGGAAAAATTTCATGCCCAAAATGCGGAATCGGAAATCAGTAGAAAAATGCTAATCGGTTATGCCCTAATAATTATATTTATGAATTCATATATTATTTCCTTAATTATATTAGTGTGAGAAATGTTGCCTATTTATACATTTTAAAGGGAAATAGTTTCATAAAAAGCAACACAGCAGCGCAGTGCAGTTGGAACGTAGAAGGAATCCATATATTGCAGTTGAAGCCTGTACGAACTGGATGCAAGATAGAGGACATTGTAGGCTCATCAGATGACTCACGGATATATCAAATCAAACATACTATCGGTGTTGAATCAGCAGATAATGCAGTCATGCTTGACAACTGTGTCAGAGCACTTTATCTCGATTTTATGATGAAAATTCTACGTTGATTGTAAATTAAACTGCTAATTTCATGTCGTGTTCATGAATGTCATTCAATATTTGTTTCTTTACCCCATGCATCATCTAAATGTTATGCATGTTTTGATATATGGTGGGTGGAGGGTAGTTACCACGTGTTTTTTCGTTTGGGCCCGTGGTGTTGCAGGTATGTACGGATTTTGGAAAATTATTATTTTACTTAGATGATGTTTGAGTGTCTGGTGTTACATTCTGGATTGGTTCCTTTGTGCTCTTATCAACTGTTGTCATAGAAACGCTTGCCATTTGGAAAACCTTTCACATAATTTTTTTCTCTCAATGTATTGTATGAGTGATGTTTTTGTTACCTTCATGATGATTCCATTGCGATCTCAAACAAATGAGAGATGAAAGAAATGCACGATTATGATGTTTGTTGGAATAATATATTTCAATACATTTTCATATTTCTGTCCGCAAAATACATTGCTTGCTATTTTAATACTGGACAATTTCGAGTTCATGTCTAGACGTCTAATAATAAATAGACAAGTACTAAAAACTATACAGGTCCTGTCTTTGCCTATTCTGCAAATTTACTGACTGAACAATCATATACGTCCTCATATCAATAAACGGACTTCCGTGTTGTATAAACAAGAAGGTAGATCGGTTGTAAATTTTGAATACCGAACATTTTAAATGGTACTTACGTCCATCAGATCGAGTCTTTAGGCTTGATGTCATCCATCGCGGAATGGAGGGATGTGTATATTGTTGACTGAATGATCAATTGGTAAGTTAAATATAAAATGGAATATAAATAAAGTACACTGGCCAGGGATTCGCCACGGCAGTACATTGAGCACTGTTCGAACCTAGAACCACGTTATCGATGAACTACAACGATTGCGGTGCAGTGGAGCATGCGTAATGAGGTTGAAACAGCAGAACAGAAAAAAAACAGATACAGATCACGTCATAGGTCAACATTTGCAATCATAGCAAGAATAACCATTCGGACATAATGTTAGATCAGTTGTACCAAAAATTACAAAGGAGAAAAAAAAATCATATCGTTGTTAAGCATGGAACATTTACATTTCACAGACAGCCCACAAGTTTATAACGTAATTTGCATTATTGAGGTAACAAATTTGGAAAGATTTTGTACACTTGCGCGATTATTGGTGATGAATAAGGTATGTAATTTTCCAAAAGATGGTTTGCTGTAATATACTGGCTTTAGAAGCATGCCTCTTTCTCTGTTAAATTTGGTACAACACTAATAAGTAATTATCCATGTTCAGGTCTTCATTTAGACAATGGTAAAGTTTCCTTTTGGATGATAAGCAGGAACGGCATTGTTTTTCAGCTAAGGAGGCATGGGGGGGGGGGCACACTTGACGGGCTTGTACATTTTCGTATATAGGCTACGTTAATAATACCCCATTCTATAAATTAATTATTCTGACGATAAGGTTACTGACGATTGCCACACCTGTATATAAAGGTCATTTAAAGTTTATGATATCATGCGTTTTATTCCTTTAGGATTGTTTATGCCATATTTTTTAAAAGTAATCAATATAACAAAGACTCCGATCTACGGGCACCTTATGTTCTTTGTAGTTGGAGTCGACATACAAGAGAGTGTAAATGGTAAATGTTCGGTACCAAAAATAAAATATTTTTCTGTTAGTTCTCAACAATTTTCAGACAATAATTATTTCCATCCATTCCCCACCGCCATTTTACATATAAGCACAGTTATCCCTACTCTACATGGAGGGGATGGACATCGATTTTAAAATCATGATGCATTCCAGACCTACAGACCACTCAAAATCATCCCCCATAATGTCAAGTTTATGTCCTGAACGGTGTTGAAGGTGTTGCGCGACAATACATACTTATGCTCATCGGGACAGTTACGATAACACAGACCATTTTTTTTCCAGAGACACAGGCAAAATTCTCGAAATAGTCCCTATCCAAAAGACTTTCTACATGCAGGGACAGGCATCGTTCTGGTATAAATTAGTGTATATAAATCTTAAGCAATAGTTAAGGTGGTGGTGGTGGTGGTGGTGGTAGTGGTGGTGGGTTCTACAAAGCAAGTAAACATATTAATTCTTATGAACTTTATGACACTTCTTACCATTTGATCAATCAATCAAATAATTATTGAAAATTCTTAGAATTAACGAATCTATTTATATGACATTAAACTTTCTTATCGGATGCTTTCGGGTTTCTAGGGGTGTGATTATCAAATGGACATATATCACAATTAATTTTAATAAATGTTCTCTACAAATATTTCTCAGTACTGACCTTTCAACTTTGTGACAATCGATACAAATCATATGTTAATCTAAAATACATCCAAAGATGACTTAACGGTGAAGTTTTTGTCAGGGGTTGATCGGCATTTTTTTTTTTTGAGCGGTACACTGTAAACAGAGCAGCATGTACACAGACCACATATTTCACTTCCAGATCATCACCAAGGCCTTATCACTCCATGTACACTGTCGCCAAAATACACACAGACAACCACTCTCTCAGCTCATATTTTCGAGAATAAACAATTACTTGTAAATCCCTACCAAAAATGCATCAATATAACCCTTCTATAACCACCAAAAGGAGAGAGGAAAAAATGTTCTCAAAATAGACTAGAACTACATTCGAAGTGTTAATTGTGATGTGATTCCAATTGAATAACCCTACAATATGGTACGTCACACGGGTGTATAATACCTTTGTAACCGATTATGATGAGGTAACACACCACCAGTGTATTTAACGCCTGCCTATTGCGTGAGTTTGCGCTTTACAAACAAAATAAGGGAGGCCACGAGTGGCGGAGGGGTCTAAAGCGCTTTCCGTTACGGATCACTGCCATCTCACCTCTGTCTGCGTGGGTTCGAGTCTAAGATTCGGTTAATGTAGTTATGTGAAAAAGCTTGCCAGTAACGTCTCGTGGGGCGGTGGTTCTTTCCCGGGGTTTTCCCGGGTTCTTCCTCCACCAATAATGCTGGCCGCCATGTATAGCCTATTGTGTGCTGAAAAATGGCGTTAAACCCTACAACAACTATAACAACAACAAAATCAAGTCATTTTGTGATTATCTGGGTTTGTCCATGCGTGCTACTAAGATCTAAAATTCTATTCTTTGGTACGAACATACTAGTAGATACACATGAAGAAATATATATTGGAAGAATTCCCCCGTACTGACATGCTTTATTTAATATTATGTTTTATTTCTCAACGGATGACATTTTTTTCTTCATACACGGACAGTATTAAGACTGGAATTTCATGCATTCATTCTTTTATCTTTTGTTCTTTCTTTCCTTCTCTGGGAAGTATCAACGCAAATTTAACGTAAATAAATGTTAATTGTATCAGCTAGTCGACCATGTACAGACTTTAAAATTGTGGTATATGTATGACCAGTTACTGACATTAATTTCCAGATCAAGACTGATTTCAGGTCATCCTATCTAGTAGAGCTTATATAAATATTAATTTTTCCGCATTTTGGTGATGTATCCTTAATATATATTCGCTGTATATTTTTAATTTGTATCAACATATGAGTTATCGTTTGCAAGTTAAGCTGGTGTCCTTGACTCGTCTTTATGTTCTTTTTTCTGTGCACATGTCTTTTGCAATATGCCCCGATGTGTTTATTCCGTGTAGGTACAATTGCTCGTCAACAGCTGGCGTTTTAATCATACCACTACTATGGACAATTAAAAAGATGTCTCATATCTTGTTGACGAAATCAGGTGATTGCTAGTTTTATATCATAAACAATCTAAATTATTTATAGTGAACAGGGCTTTTGATATGTACACAAGTAGTTCTTCAAGGCATACATACATACATACATACATACATACATACATACATACATACATACATACATACATACATACATACATACATACATACATGCATGCATGCATGCATGCATGCATGCATGCATGAACGCACGCACGCAGACACACACACAGATTTGTGAGGTACAAGCTTTTGGGAAGAATAAAGAATTTTGCTTTGAATTGTATGTATCAGCCGCCACTAGACTCTCTCTGACGTCAGAAGGTCGGTTGGATCACATTGGATTAAGGTACTACGCAGTTAAAATAGATCATTACAGTGCTTTACCTGGATATAACAAACTATTCACTTGCTTGTCAGATATTTCTGGCTATGCACTTAAAATACAAAGCTATGCATTTGATTTTCGGAACCTTCAAAAATGATTTGTCTCTTTCGTGTGATATTATTTTGATATAACAGTGTGATTCTAATTTCTGTTTATTTGTTGCGCATTTCAGATATTATAGGATAAAATATAAGCAAATGAGAAATACACGTCAATTCACTCAATGGGCCATGAGTTGCCTTCGTTAAAACGTCCGTTTACCAAAGTTCCCCTGTAATTAACTTACTTTGACTATTTCTTTTACAGTCTGACGCAACAGGTTTGCTGTGGTTCTTTTTTGTGTGCATATTCTCATAATAATAATAATAATAATAATAATAATAATAATAATAATAATAATGAGGAATTTACATAGCGCGTAATCTTTAGAAGCTCTAAGCGCTTTACAACATCTATAATGAGATGACTACACTACAGAAAAACAAATAACAAAAAGCACGAAATCGGAAAACATAAAATACATGCTGAAAACATATAAGATACAAAACATTAGTAGGTCTCTAAGTTTGTTCCTGCAGTCGATAAAGGTGAGTTTTGCGAGCATTCTTAAAAGGAACCACTGTGTCTTTGTGTCTAATTTCAATGGGCAATTCGTTCCACATTACCTACAAAAGGCTGCTATGTCGACACATGTGTCAATTTTTATATTGTTGATTGGTTTTTATCTGTTCATTTTTGTTTCGTCTTAATGTTTTGTTTTCTGTATCTTTTCGGGGTAGTATCATGACAGTTGTTGGCTGATTGAGGCACAAATCATGTCTTTATTAATCAAAACTGAATAACATTCTCACTGAATATATACCGACGGTTGGTCGTAGTGGACTAATGATGACGCTTATAGTGAACACCATTGACATGTACTTTCAATTTACCTGGAATTCGTACAAGTTCTAAACCATCGGGTAAATGAGAATGGTTTGTAAAACTTCATGTAAAATCGCTGTGTCTTAAACATCTTATGCAACATATACATATTTTCATTGATAAGTCATACAATTAGATGGTATACGTATCGTCTGAAAACTTTTATATATTATTGCTAAATGTTTATTGCTACAAGTCAGGTTCATATATTACTATCAAATATACATCAAAATGTGCACTAGTACACTTTGTTTTACTTTGCTGCTAGTTACGTGCAAGAAAAACGTGCTCAAACTACATTATATTATTTTCAATGAACTGAATGAATAATTCTGCGTGAGATGGAGTTAGATAAGATATCCAGACCATAGGGCAAGGTAAATGAGGCAACATGATTCTGAGAGAGAGAGAGAGAGAGAGAGAGAGAGAGAGAGAGAGAGAGAGAGAGAGAGAGATGGCCTTTTTATTTTTAAAATTGCCATTATCTCACAAACAACAAAACAGAAAATTGGCTAGGGTGTTTTAAACCTTATAGCTCCAACGTTGTTTATGTTTGAAAGATAAAGGTCTAAGTATATGTAAAGTAAACATCGGTCGATTTGTGTTGCTACACTTGATTTATTGTTTATCAACGCATTGTTATTCAGCACTGAAGTGAATACAAACCGACTTGGTCACTCAAGGATGAAGCTGGAGATCATCTGAAAAGTAATTTTACCTATGAAATATGCCGGAAACAAACACACGCTTGGTTTAATTTACAAACCGCAATTCATTAAATAACAGTGTTGGTTTGCCAACAGGTGGGTAGGTTGATCGATATTTTGAAACTTGATTAATAATAGTAGAAAAATAGTTTGAAAAAATATAGAAAATTATAGCAGAAATGAAACCATACCGATTCACTGACATATGTTACATGACTAATCGCAGACCATTAGAACAGGCAAATCAATCAAGTTTTAAAATGGATGTATTGTACTTTGAGGAGAATCTGTTTGTTTGTTTGTTTCTTTTAGGTTTTAACGCCATTTTTCAGCACACGATAGGCTAAAGGTGGCGGCTAGTAATATTGGTGGAAGAAGAACCTGGGGAAAACCCCGGAAAGACCCACCGACCCACGATAAGTTTCTGGCAAGCTTTCTCACATAACTACATTAGCCAAATCTTAGATTCGAACCCACACAGACAAAGGTAAGTCGGCAGTTATCAGTAAAGGAATGCGCATTAAACCACTCAGCCACTCAGGGCCACTGGAGATCGTGTTGAATTGAGTATATTTTTGTATCTTGAATTATATATTAGACAGTAAGATAAGAATAAATTTCAGTTAATACGCAAGCGTACTAATACAACTTACAGAAATATTAGTAGTCATCGTGGTAGGTTAAGAGAAGACGATTTCAGACAGACAGACAGTAAGGTAATCAGACATTAGGCCCAGATAAAAACAAGCAGATTGATAACATATTGTGTTTACTTAGTACTAAAACTTTGGAAATTCTAATGGAACAGATATATATATATATATATATATATATATATATATATATATATATATATATATATATATATATATATATATATATCCAGTTAAAAGGCCGATTCGCTCATCACTTAGTCTAACAATGCCTAGACCGACACAGCCAAGACGGATTGAAGGGCAGCATGGTGTATATATATATATATATATATATATATATATATATATATATATATATATATATATATATATATATATATGACATCTGTATATCTTAACTTAATGGTTTCACGTTCGGCAAGTAACTATTTGCATGATAATAAGTAGTATATCCATATACATGAAAATTATTTTATCTTCAAAGCGCCAGATAATCTAGTCCATAATTTTAGCATAATGTTTCTACTGAAAGTGAGGCCACGTTCCGTTTGTGAAAACATGAAATTCACTCCAGTTATTACTCTTCATTTTGATAAAAGTTCATAAAAATAATCTATCATATAATTTCTCAAAAGGAATCTGGAAAAATCTAGGGAATAGCAGTGCATTTTAAATTGAGGACAAGAAGGATTCTCTTTTATAAAGGTTAACGACATACAGGCATTAAATCCGAATGTAGCTCCCACATAAATGAGATATGTAACGGTTTCTGACTCGTTGAGGATTAGTCACAACGTCATAGCAAACTATTCAACAATAGCCGTTTTCTGAAATGATTTCACGCTTATAGAATGCATTACCCACGGGTACATCAGATAAAAAAGGCACTGCTAATAATATTGGGGATTAGTAAAATAAAATATTCATGAAGTAGGTCCAGGCTATATGTGTGTAATTAGGATTTTTAACGTAGCTTTAAAAATTTGTCAGTTATATCGCTACGATGTCTGCAGTGTGGTAGATTATAGTGATGTCTTGCTTTGGGACATGTCACAGACATGGATCATAATGTTCCACCTAGTCACATTATCCTGACATCAGACCTAGCAGTACTAACACTGAACTCTTAATGCTGAGCGCGAAGCGAGAGCAACTGTTAGTACCATTTTTGTAAGTCATTTTTTTTTGGGGGGGGGGGGCACCAGACATGTGTCCCCCCCCCCCCATAAAAAGAAGTAAAAAGTTTTTATGTTTGTGTGTGTTCCCCCTGATATGTTGTTTTGGTTGTTTTTTATTTTCCATTTATCTCCCCCATTTAATTTTTCCCCATCGGGGTTATATATTTTATAAGGGGTATTTTTATATCCCTAGTGTTTATTTCGTAGATCCTTACTATGTGGGAGTTGATCTACCCACAATTAGTAATCTACGTTTTTCTTTATTTTTGACCATGGCTAGTGGTCTCCTTATATCCTTTTGTTTGCTATTAGTGTTGGTGCTATTTGCGTGTTGCTATATATAAGTATATACTTTGTATTTTTGTAAGGATAGCCATTTCTGTTCAAATATTTCCATAGTTGTCTTATTTTGTGTTTTCCCTCCTGGGATGACACATTTCCATTATTTAGTTTATTATATGTTATTTTGATTTTGAATTTTTTAAAAATTGAAGTGTTTAATTTAAAGATTTATTGTACTTCAATTTATCTCTAGTAATATTTAGTGTTTTTTGGTACGTCTGCCTTGAGTCAGGACCTGTTCGAATTTATTTGGTTGTACAGTTGCTGTCTCAATTAGGGCCGTCCTGTAATTATTTATTTTTGTAATAAAGTTTTAAAATTGTTTATTTGTCCCTTTAAATGGGAGCCATGTCTATTAAGGGAGATAGACATGATAGAAAAGTATGGGTTAAGTACCCAGAGAAGATGAAGTGCACAGAAATTACTAAATGAAAATATTTGGGTATTTTTTCCAAACTCTGCTACAGGTCTGCTCATTTCGCGTAGCGCCATGTGAAATAGCCCCATAGCGTCCTCATTATGTACTTTCCCCTTTAGTATACATTTATATTTGAAATATAGATGACAAATATTTTTTTTAAAATTCTTAAATTTTTAAAACTATTCCCTAACCTCATCAGGGGTCCACATTTTATTAAAGTCCTCGTTATATAATCCGTTATAAGTCGTATTAGTTGTTTATTATAGTTTCCGCAAAGGAAGAGTACTTGGCATCTGTCATATTTGTCTACCTTCATTATTTCTATTATTAGTTTGATCCTTTGAAGTCATTGGCATCATTCAGCTGGGGATGGAATCCACGACCTCGTTGAGGATGTAACTACCAGGCCAACATAGCGTTTGATTCTGTATTTGCTGGCATAATTTAGTATATGGTATAATGTCAGCATATTATAAACAGTTGAACTCTTAAAGGCCAATGTTAGATAGGTTGTCAGAAAATTGTTGATATATTACGCCAATAAAATGAGGAGTGAAAGTCTATTGTTATGCAGTCTAATTCTGACCCTTGGTGTATACTATTTAATAAATGTCAACAACAACAACAACAACAACCAACTACAACAACATCGGCATAAAAAATAATAATACATTTATACAGTGGGTAACTTATTAAAAATTGTTATCAAGTTAATTTTTCCAAGTACATTTAGAAGCCCATATCTGTGAAAACCAATATGACGTGAAAAGTATGTACTTCGTTTTTTGCATTATGAACGCAATACACCAAATTATTATGTACCGTTTATTTAATGGATTTGGTCATTCGGCCACCTGCCAATAGGTAATATTAAGCCGATAATACGAGCTTTGATTTTATAATATTATGGTGCATAGATATTGAAATTCTAATTTGGGCGCAATAAGAAATGTGCGAAGGAAGAAATGAACAGGGCCACGTACGTATTTTAGTTGATTGTCATGACTCAAGCACACTCGGTTCCGTGTTCGTATCCTGGTTAGACGATTCCCGAGAAAACTACATTGGTGTCTTATTTAAGTAGATTGCACTACATTCATTTCATCGTCAGCTGATGGTCTTTTATTTGGCTGCCGGCCATCAAATGCCATTCATAAATTGATCATTAAATTAATCATGCAAAATAAGAAAATACTTATGAATGTTTACTACTTACTGCGAAGTTCTATGAAACAGAAACATGATGTTAAATCGGAAGAAACGATTGCATGTTTGAGTTGTGTTTTGTCAGAACAAGAACGAAATGTCCCCACAAAAACTGTTTACATGGTTTTGATACCTGAGACGTCCCCCATAAAAAAAAGTGTGTTCAAGATAATGTAACTTTCGTAGCAAAAAGAACTTTTTGGATGGGTCTGTGGACGTGGTGGTGGTGGTTGAATGCAAATCAAAATATTGATTAAATATACAACTATTTTCCAATCGAAGATCGACCATTTGTCCGTTAATTATATAAAAGCTAATGGCAAGCCGGATTAATCAAAGTAAATATTATACTTATTGACCTAGATTTAGATGAATGGATTATAATGCCACTGGAACAATATATGTTTATGTAAGGCGTCAATGCCGAAATACAACAATAAGAGATTCGTAATAATCGCTTCCACGTAACCTCGTTAAACCAGAAAGTTTATCTTTAATCGATCTGAACACGGATGTAACCTTGTACTGATTTTTACACTACCCATGGTTACTAAGTTGGTTAAAAATAAAATACGAGTCATGCTATTTATGGTGTACATAATTTAACTGGTGCTGTCGTGAAAATGGGCTTTTAGATAAATTATTGCAAACCTTACAGTAAAATCAATTGTGTCCTAGATAATCCATGGAACTGTGCATACATGTAATGGTCGAACTGATGTCGATTTAGATTGAATTCAATCCTGCTGTATTATAACTGAACTATAAATGTGTGTATAAATTCAAACAACGATGTATTGTAGTAAAAAATTGCGAGACATTCAAGAATTACTTGTACATTTACAAACAAGCATTTCAAATGTGAGGTAAATAGGTTAGTACATCTCTAATTTGAGAATGTGTAATAGTAAATGCCATTACGTCAACCATAGCAAATTGAGATTCTTGTATTATGCTTTCCAATATATTCGTATGTTCATGTGTTTGTAAATGTATACATCCTTTCCATACGGCATGAACTCCTTTCACACTGTGAGAAATCTATATATCCTTTTTGCTAAGATGCAACTTCAATTTTTATATTATAGTTCTGAAGCATATCGTTAGCGAAGACCAACAGTTAGTAGATTTTGCTTTTAATTTGGGTTTAACGCCATTTATCAGCCCAATATGGATAGATATAACTGGAAGCTGTAGAAGCAAAGAAAAAGATTGAGAGTCACCGACCCACGTTAAGCTACTGGCAGCTTTTTCACATATTCATTCGGCAGGATTTTATTTTTTAATATACAGTCTGGACAATCCAGCTACATAGGCGAACCTGGATTTCAACCCACAAAGCCCTAGACCTTATTTTGTCAGAATTTGTTCTTTAATCTTTAGGGTTCAGAGTCCCAGCATGAAATATTCACCGTAGTGAGCAATGGCTACGGCAACTGGTAAAGGGTTGCATAGATGGACCTTAGGAAAATGCTGTATTAATGATGTATGTCGGGGTTGTGGAATGCCAATCATATTTATAACACTGCATATCTTGCGTTATCTATGAGGAGTGTATCTGCTTTCCGGTGTGGTGTCGAATCATCTCAAGAGTTCTGCATATCCTGGTTAATGTATGGACTACAAAAAAAAAGCACGGTTCTCCGGATTGGTGGTAAAATATGCAATCATAGAAAGAATAACAATTCGGACATAATGTGACATCATTTGTACCAAATATTACAAAGGAGAACAAAATCATACCGTTGTTAAGCACGGAACGTTTACATTTCCACAGACAGCACCCAAGTTTAAAACATAATTTGCATTATTGAGGTAATAAAATTTGGAAAGATTTTGTACACTTGTGCGATTATTGGTGATAAATAAGGTTTTTCAATTTTCCAAAAGATGGGTTCTGTAATATACTGGCTTTAGAAGCATACCTCTTTCTCTGTTAAATTTGGTACAACACTAATAAGTAATTATCCTTGTTCAGGTCTTCTTTTAGACAATGGTAAAGTTTCCTTTTGGACGATAAGCACGAACGGCATTTCAATTGTTTTTTCAGCTAGGGAGGCATTGGGGGAGGGGGGCACACTTGACGGGCTAGTAAATATTGTATATGGCTACATTAAAAATACCCCTTTCTCCAAATGAATTATTTTGATGATAAGGTTACTGACGATTGCCACACCTGTATATAAAAGTCATTTAAAGTTTATGATATCATGCGTTTTATTCCTTCAGGATTGTTTATGCCATATCTTTTAGAAGTAATCAATATAACAAAGACCACGATCTACCGGCACCTTATGTTCTTTGTAGTTGAACTCGACATACAAGCGAGTGTAAATGGTAAATGTTCGGTACCAAAAATAAAATATTTTTCTGTTAGTTCTCAACAATTTTCTGACAATTATTTCCATCCATTCCCCACCGCCATGTTACATATAAGTACAGTTGTCCTTACTCTACCTGGAGTGGATGGACATCGATTTTAAAATCATCATGCATTCCAGACATACAGACCACTCAAAAACATCCTCCATAATGTCAAGTTTATGTCCTGAATGGTGTTGAAGGCGTTGCGCGACAATACATACTTACACTCATAGGGACAGTTACGATAACACAGACCATTTTTATCCAAAAATATACGCAAAATGCTCGAAATAGTCCCGATCCAAAAGACATTCTACATGCAGGGGAGGGGACAGGCATCGTTCTGGTATAAATTAGTGTATATAAATATTAAGTAATAGTTAAGGTGGTGGTGGTGGTGGGTTCTACAAAGCAAGTAAACATATAGATTCAACCTTATGACACTACTTACCATTTGATCAATCAATCAAATAATTATTGAAAATTCTTAGAATTAACGAATCTATTTATATGACATTAAACTTTCTTATTGGATGCTTCCGGGTTTCTAGGGGCGTGATTATCAAATGAATAACCCTACAGTATGGTACGTCACACGGGTGTATTATACCTTTGTAACCGATTATGAAACGGTCACACACCACCAGTGTATTTAACGCCTGCCTTTAGCGTGAATTTGCGCTTTACAAACAAAATAAGGGAGGCCACGTGTGGCCGAGCGGTCTAAAGTGCTCTCCGTTACGGATCACTGCCATCTCACCTCTGTCTGCGTGGGTTCGAGTCTAAGATTCCGTTAATGTAGTTATGTGAAAAAAGCTTGCCAGTAACGTCTCGTCGGGAGGTGTTTTTTTCCCTGGTTCTTCCTCCACCAATAATACTGGCCGCAATATATAGCCTATTGTGTGCTGAAAAATGGCGTTAAACACTACAAAAACTATAACAACAACAAAATCAGGTCATTTTGTGATTATATGGGTTTGTCCATGCGTGCTACTAAGATCTAAAATTCTATTCTTTGATACGAACATACTAGTAGATACACAGGAAGAAATATATATTGGAACAATACCCCCGTACTGACATGCTTTATTTAATATTATGTTTTATTTCTCAGCGGATGACATTTTTTTCTTCATACACGGACAGTATTAAGACTGGAATTTCATGCATTCATTCTTTTATCTTTTGTTCTTTCTTTCCTTCTCTGGGAAGTATCAACGCAAATTTAACGTAAATAAATGTTAATTGTATCAGCTAGTCGACCATGTACAGACTTTAAAATTGACGTAAATGTATGACCAGTAATTGATATTAACTTCAAGACCAAGACTGCTTTCAGGTCAACAGCTAATAACACGAGTTGGATCATCCTATTTAGAGAAACATTATTTACCATATATTAAACATACATGTTTTGTCACGGTTAAACGTTAGATTCCCGTGCAATGTTGACCACACGCTGTTGGTACAACATTTTGCAACCTGCACAGACGTTTTTATCCCAGTTGTTGATATGCTTATAGTGACCGGTAGCCACTAATGTACTTATGTACCATTGACCTGAATTATAATGATGTGCGAACAGTCTTTATCGAGTTATAGTAATATTATCCAAGGTTGCCTTGTTTGAATTCACTATAAATCCAAGTATATCCTGTAACACATTATATTTATGCCTCAAGACCTAACAGTAACTGATGAATAATTTCCAGAAGAACAATATTACATTAGAAACTAAGACACAAATAAAGAACCAGACTGTGGACAAAAGCTCATTTACAGACAAATCCAATCTATAATTAGACAAGGTCTGTTATTAAAATTGTAATATAAAATGCGGTAAACATTAGGTAGACATGTTATTTTATTTTTTCAATGTTCTGGACTCTAATTGAGATTTGTTGCTTAAAAATCAAATTCAATAATTCAGGTCAGGAAGGAGATGAACTTGATTTTGTACAAGGTAAGCTATATAATACAATTGCATTCCACCAAACAAATCTCTCATAGAACTTATATAAATATTAATTTTTCCGCATTTTGTTGATGTATCCTTAATATATATACGCTGTATATTTTTAATTTGTGTCAACATATGTGTTATCGTTTGCAAGTTAAGCTGGTGTCCTTGACTCGGCTTTATGTTCTTTTATCTGTGTATATGTCTTTTGCAATATGCCCCGATGAGTTATTCCGTGTAGGTACAATTGCTCGTCAACAGCTGGCGTTTTGATCATACCCTTGCTATGGACAATTAATACTGTTTATCATATCTTGTTGACAAAATCAGTTGATTGGAAGTTTTATATCATAAACAATCTAAATTATTTTTCGTGAATAGGGCTTTTGATATGTACACAAGAAGTTCTTCAAGGCATACATACATACATACATACATACATACATACATACATACATACATACATTAATGAACGCACGCACGCACGCACACACACAGATTTGTGTGCTGCAAGCTTTTGGGAAGAATAAAAGAATTTCGCATTGTATGTATCAGCCGCCACTAGACTCCCTCTGACGTCAGAAGGTCGGTTGGATCACATTGGATTAAGGTACTACGCAGTTAAAATACATCATTACAGTACTGTACTTGGATATTACAAACTATTTACTTCCTTGTCAGATATTCCTGGCCATGACCTTAAAATTACGAAGCTATGCATTTGATTTTCGTTTTTTTGATATTTATAACGATCATAACAATGTGATTCTAATTTCAGTTTATTTGTTGCGCATTTAAGATATTATAAGGTCATAAATAAGCAGAAGAGATACACACGTCAATACACTCAATGGGCTATGAGTTGCCTTCGTTAAAACGTCCGTTTACCAAAGTTCCCCTGTAATTAACTTACTTCGACTATTTCTTTTACAGTCTGACGCTACAGGTTTGTTGTGGTTCTTTTTCTTGTGCGTATTCTCTTAATAATAATAATAATAATAATAATAATAATAATAATAATAATAATAATAATAATAATAATAATAATGAGGAATTTACATAGCGCGTAATCTTTAGAAGCTCTAAACGCTTTACAACATCTATAATGAGATGACTACACTACAGAAAAGCAAATAACAAAAACCATGAAATTGGAAAACATAAATACATGCTGAAAAAAACAATAAGATACAAAACATTATTAGGTCTCTAAGTTTGTTCCTGCAGTCGAAAAAAGGTGAGTTTCGAGAGCTCTCTTAAAAGGAAGCACTGTGTCTTTGTGTCTAATTTCAAAGGGCAATTCGTTCCACATTACATATAAAAGGCTGCTATGTCGACACATGTGTCAAGTTTTATATTGTTGATTGTTTTTCATCTGTTTATTTTTGTTTCGTCTTAATCTTTTGTTTTCTGTGTCTATTCGGGGTAGTATTGTGACAGTTGTTGGCTGATTGAGACACAAATCATGTCTTTATTAATCAAAACTGAATAACATCGTAACTGAATATATACCGACGGTTGGTCGTAGTGGACTAATGATGACGCTTATAGTGAACACCATTGACACGTAGTTTCAATTTACCTGGAAATCGCACAAGTTCTAAACCATCGGGTAAATGAGAATGGTTTGTAAAACTTCATGTAAAATCGCTGTCTTAAACATCTTATGCAACATATACATATTTTCATTGATAAGTCATACAATTAGATGGTATACTTATCGTCTGGAAACTTTTATATATTATTGCTAAATGTTTATTGCTACAAGTCAGGCTCATCTATTACTATGAAATATACATCACAATGTGCTCTAGTACATTTTGTTTTACTTAGTTGCTAGTTACGTGCAAGAAAAACGTGCAGAAACTACATTATATTATTTTCAATGAACTGAATGATAAGACATCCAGGCCATAGGGCAAGCTAAATGAGGCAACAGACTTGGGCCTCTCGCTTTCAGGACATCAACTTCGCAATGCAATTTTTTTTTTTGGTGCCCTGCTCATCACTTGCTGCCATTGGCCTCGCACATGCTAGGGCTAGCCCGAGGAAATCCTTCTGATGTTCGAACAAAACGTCAGCCTGACAAGTACGTGCATGATTCTGAGAGAGAGAGAGAGAGAGAGAGAGAGAGAGAGAGAGAGAGAGAGAGAGAGAGAGAGAGAGAGAGAGAGAGATGGCCTTTTTATTTTTAAAATTGTCATTATCTCGCAAACAACAAAACAGAAAATTGGCTAGGGTGTTTTTTAAACCTTATAGCTCCAACGTTGTTTAGGTTTGAAAGATAAAGGTCTAGGTATATGTAAAGTAAACATCGGTCGATTTGTGTTGCTACACTTGATTTATTGCTTATCAACGCATTGTTATTCAGCACTGAAGTGAATACAAACCGACTTGGTCACTCAAGGATGAAGCTGGAGATCCTCTGAAAAGTAATTTTACCTATGAAATATTCCGCAAACAAACACACGCTTAGTTTAATTTACAAAACGCAATTCATTAAACAGTGTTGGTTTGCCAACAGGTGGGATGGTGGTAGATCGATATTTTAAAACTTGATAGACAATAGTAGAAAAATAGTTTTAAAAAATATAGAAAATTATAGAAGAAATGAAGCCATACCGATTCACTGACATATGTTACATGACTAATCGCAGACCATTACAACAGGCAAATCAATCAAATTTTAAAATGGATGTATTGTACTTTGAGGAGATTGTGTTTGTTTGTTTGGTTGGTTTAGGGTTTAACGCCATTTTTCAGCACACGATAGGCTACAGGTGGCGGCTAGTAATATTGGTGGAGGAAGAACCACCGTCCCACGACAAGCTACTGGCAAGCTTTCTCACATAACTACATTAGACGAATCTGACACTCGAACCCAAGCAGACAAAGGTGAGTCGGCAGTGATCCGTAAGGGAATGCGCATTAAACCACTCGGCCACTCGGGGCCACTGGAGATCGTGTTGAATTGAGTATATTTTTGTATCTTGAATTATATATTAGATAGTAAGATAAGAATAAATGTCAGTTAATACACAAGCGTACTGGTACAAATTACGGAAATATTAGTAGTCATCGTGGTAGGTTTAGAGAAGACGATTACAGACAGACAGACAGTAAGGTAATCGGACATTAGGCCCAGATAAAAACAGGCAGATTGATGACATATTGTGTATACTTAGCACTAATACTTTGGAAATTCAAATGGAACATATATATATATATATATATATATATATATATATATATATATATATATATATATATATATTGGAATGATGAACCTCTCGACCAATATCAGTGTCGGCCCATTAACGAGCTCGGCCTATAACGAATTCGGCTTACCCAAATAGGCCTAAAACGTACTGTGCCCATAACATACTCGGCTCATTATATGTTCTGTCAGTTGTTTTGTCCAGAATGTATATTATAGGAATGTGGGATTCGTGGTTTTGTATAATGACCATTTCATATTTTATATTGTTTGTGATTTTCTGTCAAAAGTCATTCATTCTGCAATAGAGATATGTGAAAAGTCATATTCCCAGATTATTTAGATTATATACTGCATAGTTTAACATTTCGAAATTGTTCTTGTCCTGCGTCTGTTAATTGAGTGTGGCGATTACACGTCTGCTCTGTTCCACTATTTGTAATTCTAAACGTGTTGACACGTGTGAATCTGAGTACAGTCACACTTCCTATTCATATACGGTACATTTTGCATCAACAGTAAATATTTTCCATAATCCTACATTGAAAACGTCTTTGCTCTTATAAAACCGTTATGTTAATTGACTTTATTCTTATAAATTATATTTTTCTTAAACAGATAAGCCCACAGACAAATCAAAACATGTCTAATTCTTGTGCATGTATTCCTCTAGTCTAATATTTTGTTTCTTTGCCTTCCGTTGCCCGGTCTTATTCCTTCTCTCAGTCCCTTGTTTTCACGTAAAATTAACAGAACGTATGCACTTTCATATCTGCCATTCTGTTCCCTTAGCCACGTAAACAGGCACCTCACAACATTATTCTTTTCACATAATTATTAAAACGTCTCATTTTGCAATTTGCAATTATTGAGGCGGAATCGATTCTGAAAGATTTGTTACTCAATACCATTGAAGGTTATCACTGTGGTTACTATTTATAGGGTCGTTAATTGTTTGGCAAGGATTGATTTGCCGTTTCGTGTTGGTCATGGAGAGTACGAGTTTAGAGTCCTGCCAACATAACTTATATCTGTGCTTTTGTCAATTAGATGAACGCTCGCACGTGTGTAAATAGGAAGTACCATTGTATTGGAACGCAGACGTCCCGTGGTATTATGTGCACAATAAATGCAACTCATCCTGCTTTGGAAAATAGTAACCTACCTTAGCGAGACCATACCATTACGAGTACTGCAGAAAACAAATGCAAATATTACGCCAGGGAATAGTGGCATGATCTAACCTAAAATGCGGCATCGGTGTCAAATCACGTAACAAACTTTGGCAGCCTTGTAGATCTGTTCATGAGTACTATACATTGCGCAAACAAGCATCAAAAGAAGTGACACCTGTGGCTACCGAATCACAAGAAGAATCCTTTACCACCACAGCAGCAAATATATTGACAAAAAGATCACTAGGATAGAAGCAATTGCAGTTTTCTGATCCTCTCAAAATATCCATAGAAAATAATTTTGACGTAATTTTCCAGTGAAAAGGTCGATTCGCTCTAGACTTAGTCTAACCACGCCTACAACGACACAGCCAAGACGGATTGAAGGGCATCATGGTATATATATCCAAAGCGCCAGATAAAGTCTAATCCATAATCTCCAAAGCGCCAGATAAAGTCTAATCCATAATTTTAGCATAATGTTTCTACTGAAAGTGAGCCCACGTTCCGTTTGTGAAAACATGAAATTCACTCCAGTTATTACTCTTCATTTTGATAAAAGTTCATAAAATCAATCTATCATATAATTTCTCAAAAGGAATCTGGAAAAATTCTAGAGAATAGCAGTACATTTTAAATTGAGGACAACAAGGATTCTCTTTTATAAAGGTTAACGACATACAGGCATTAAATCCGAATGTAGCTCCCACATAAATGAGATATGTAACGGTTTCTGACTCGTTGAGGATTAGTCACAACATCATAGCAAACTATTCAACACTAGCCGTTTTCTGAAATGATTTCACGCTTATAGAATGCATTACCCACGGGTACATCAGATTAAAAAGGCACTGCTAATAATATTGGGGATTAGTAAAATAAAATATTCATGAAGTAGGTTCAGGCTATATGTGTGTAATTAGGATTTTTAACGTAGCTTTAACATTTTTTCAGTCATATCGCTACGATGTCTGCAGTGTGGTAGATTATAGTGATGTCTTGCACTGGGACATCATGTCGCAGACATGGATCATAATGTTCCACCTAGTCACATTATCCTGACACCAGGCCTAGCAGTACTAACACTGAACTCTTATTGCTGAGCGCCAAGCGAGGGCAACTGTTAGTACCATTTTTGTAAGTCATTGGCATCATTCAGCTAGAGATGGAATCCACGAGCTCGTTGAGGCTGTAACCACAAGGCCACCATAGCGTTTGATTCTGTATTTGCTGGCACAATTTATTATATTGTATAATGCCAGCATATTACAAACAATTAAATTATTAAAGGCCAATGTTAAATAGGTTGTCAGAAAAATGTTGATATATTACTCCAATAAAATGAGTGAAAGTCTATTGTTATGAAGTCTAATTCTGACCCTTGGTGTATATTGTTACGGCTATTGGATTTAATTTATTTATTTTTAATTATTAAATCCAAATATGTCATTTAGTGTTTAATATTCATTAAATGGAAATTTTTCTGGAAAATTCAGATTGACCTGGACTCTGGTTGTAAACAGGCTGACCTTGGCTTGGTTACCTCTTTATCTGACCTTGCTTTAGACATTGTAAACAGGTCTTTAATACTATTGGTTAATTTCAAGGATAACTTTTATTTTTAGTTCTTGAGGGTGGGAAGTGAATGATTTCCTTCTAGATCTTTTCATTATTACGTGACTTGGAGAAGGTAGCTTCTTTCCATGACCTTCCAGAATCACATGATTCCTCTTGTTTACGAGGGAATTTTATATATATATATATATATATATATATATATATATATATATATATATATATATATATATATATATGTGTGTGTGTGTGTGTGTGTGTGTGTTTTGGAAGCTAACTTTAGTAGAATTTTGGGCTTAAAGATATTAGTTGTGTATATTCATGTTTGAGTTATAATTATTTTGTTCTGGATTTTATGTCAATTCGTTGGAAAAGAAGAATCATTCTTTCTATTTGGAAAAAGGACGTGTTTCATAATTCATTTGGATGATTAAAAAAAACAGAACTGCATCACGTGACATTGTCAGCCATTTTGGATTACATCGTCAAGATTCGAACCTGGAACTATTAGAACATTTATTTATCAGGACTTGCAATTCTATTAGTGGATTATTTTTGTGAATTCTATATTTGTTGGATTTGATTCTCTAAAACCGTAAGTTTATTTATTTTATGAAAATAATTGTACTTAATAAATTCATTGTTCAATTTATACAAGCTTGTTAGTTTTCACTCTTTCTATGTTGCTGCTTATTCGAGCCTAAGCACGTAACAATACTATTTAATAAATGCCAGCAACAACAACAACCAACTACAGCAACATCGGCATAAAATACAATAATACATTTGTACAGTGGGTAACTCATTAAAAGTTGTTATCAAGTTAATTTCTCCAAGTACATTTAGAAGCCCATATCTGTGAAAACCAATATGACGTGAAAAGTATGTACTTCGTTATTTGCATTATGAACACAATACACCAAATTATTATGTACCGTTTATTTAATGGATTTGGTCATTCGGCCACCTGCCAATAGGTAATATTAAGCCGATAATACGAGCTTTGATCTTATAATATTATGGTACATAGATATTGAAATTCTCTTTTGGACGCAATAACGAATGAGCGAAGCAAGAAATGAGCAGGGCCACGTAAATATTTTAGTTTAGTGTCATGACTCAAGAACACTCGGTTCCGTGTTCGTATCCTGGTTAGACGATTCCCGAGAAAACTACATTGGTGTCTTATGTAAGTAGATTGCACTACATTCATTCCATCGTCAGCTGATGGTCTTTTATATGGATGCCGGCCATCAAATGTCATTCATTAAATTAATCATACAAAATAAGAAAATACTTATGAATGTTTACTACTTACTGCAAAGTTGTATGAAACAGAAACATGATGACTATATATAAATCGGAAGAAACGATTGCATGTTTGAGTTGTGTTTTGCCAGAACAAGAACGAAAAGTCCCCACTAAAGCTGTTTACATGGTTTTCATACCAGACGTCCCCCATACAAAAAGTGTGTTCAAGAGAAGTTAACTTTTGTAGCAAAAAGAACTTTTTGGGATGGGTCTGTGGGCGTGATGGTTGAATACAAATCAGAATATTGATTAAATATACAACTATTTTCCAATGGAAGATTGACCATTTGTGCGTTAATTATATAAAAGCTAATGGCAAGCCGAATTAATCAGAGTAAATATAATACTTATTGACCTAGGTTTAGATGAATGGATTATAATGCCACTGGAACAATAAATGTTTATTTGAGACGTCAATGCCGAAATACAGCAATAAGGGATTCGTAATAATCGCTTACACGTAACCTCGTTAAGCCAGAAAATTTACCTTTAATCGATCTGAACACGGATGTAACCTTGTACTGATTTTTACACTGCCCATGGTTAATAAAGTGGCTAAAAATAAAATATACGCTTCATGCTATTTATAGTGTACATAATTTAACTGGTGCTGTCGTAAAATGGGCTTTTAGGTAAATTATTGCAAGCATGCCAGTAAAATCAATTGTGTCCTAGATAATCCATGGAACTGTACATGCATGTAATGGTCGAACTGATGTCGATTTAGATTGAGTTCAATCTTGCTATATTATAACTGATCTATAAATGTATGTATAAATTCAAACAAAGATGAATGTAGTAAGAAATTACGAAATTACGAGACATTCAAGAATTACTTGTGCATTTACAAACAATCATTTCAAATGTTAGGTGAATAGGTTAGTACATCTCTAATTTGAGAATGTGTAATAGTAAATGCCATTACGCCAACCATGGCAAATTGGGATTCTTGTATTATGCTTTCCAGCATATTTGTATGTTCATGTGTTTGTAAATGTATACATCCTTTCCATATGGCATGAACTTCTTTAACACTGTGAGAAATCTATATATCCTTTTTGCTAAAATGCAACTTCATTTTTTATATAATGTTTCTTAGGGCATGTCCTTGGCGAAGACGAACAGTTAGTAGATTTTGTTATTATTTTGGGTTGAACGCCATTTATCAGCGCAATATAGGTATAACTGGAAGCTGTAGAAGCACAGAAAAAGATTGAGAGACACCGACCCACATTAAGCTACTGGCAACATTTTCACATATCATTTGGCAGGATTTTATTTTTTAATACAGTCTGAACAATCCAGCTACATAGACGAACCTGGATTTCAACCCACCAAGCCCTATACTTTATTGTATCGTGTACAGTTGTGTCAGAATTTGTTCTTTAACGGCTACGGCAACTAGTAAAGGGTTGCAAAAATGGATCTTAGGAAAATGGTGTATTAAAGATATACGTCGGGGTTGTCGAATGCCAATCATATTTATAACACTGCTGATCTTGCGTTATCTATTAGTAGTGAATCAGCTTTCCGGTGTTGAATCATCTCAGAATTATACGTATCCTGGTTGATGTATGGACACCAAAAAACAGCACGGTTCTCCCGACGGGTGCTGAAATATGCAGAGCCCTGGTATGTTCCTTGCTGATGCGTACATTCCTCTGCAAAACTCACAACACGTGTTTAGAACTTTATTCATTTGTATCCATATGACTTGACCTAAGTTATTTAATTAAATTTTCACACCCGTTTTGCTGTAATATTGTTGGCTTTTTTCCGTGTGGTTATCGCCAATGCTTGCAAACAGTCAGGGACAGACAGGAAACCAAATAATACTTTATCCATTTTGGTTTTTCTGTTGCATTTCGTTTACTTTCTGCACAATTTGTTCCATGACCTCATCAAATTGTCCCAGGATGTCATCTTTTTGTCCGACTATTTCACAGAGAGAGAGAGAGAGAGAGAGAGAGAGAGAGAGAGAGAGAGAGAGAGAGAGAGAGAGAGAGAGACTAAAAAATATGCGTAGACGAGAGAGAGAGAGAGACAGGGAGGGACTAACGAAGATGTTTAGACGAGAGTGAGAGACTAAAGAATATGTTTAAAAGAGAGAGAGAGAGAGAGAGAGAGAGAGAGAGAGAGAGAGAGAGAGAGAGAGAGTCTAAAGAACACGACCTCATTAGTTGATGCTTTTAGCGATACGTGTGATGAAAGAATAAACGAATATTATATGTTTGTGATCCAAAAAGAGGAAGACTAAAATAATTCTTCACTGTGAACAATAGAAATCTTTCACATTGGAGATATACATCTGTGTCACTTCGAGCTATTTTGTACAAAATCAGAATGATGATGTTGACACGGTCCTAACTCTATTTCAAGTGACAAATGTAATAGTTGTAATACTAACACTAATGACGAGGTTAATTAAGTGCAAATGACGCAGATGCAAGTAAGCGACAAGAACGATTAAAAAGTAACGTTGAAGACGAAATTGGGAAGGGCACAAGACAGCATACACGTTTTAACACACAGATAATATCAGACAGCATCCGTGTTTTCTCGGAGTATGTCCAAATGAAGAAATCATGTTTAACGGTATCGAATAAGGATGATAACTTCGTGTTATGCGATTAACGATGATATATTTCTTTTATGTAATTAAAGTTGTTACTAATATACTAAATTATCGTATCGATAGTATTCGACACCAGACAGTAGTTGGTATGTTAGCGTGCCATTAAATCTATGTGAACGCTGAAGGTCTAGAAAGCAAACAAATACTATGGCACGCCATATCGTTCAAAATTAATGAGCTAAAGCAATCGTAGGGTGAGCTTGGAGCGATTGTAGAGTGAACTGGAGCAATTGTAGAGTGAGCTTGGAGCGATCATAGGGTGAGCTTGGAGCAGCCATTGGGTGAACTGAAGCAATACTAGGGTGAGCTTGGAGCGATCTTGGGGTGAACTGGAGCAATCGTAGAGTGAGCTTGGAGCGATCGTAGGGTGAGCTTCGAGCAATCGTAGGGTGAACTGGAACAATCGTATGATGATTGTTTTGTTTTTTATTGTTTAACGCCATTTTTCAGCACAATATAGGCTATACATGGCGGCCAGTATTAATTGTGGAAGAAGAACCCGGACAACCCCCGGAAAGAACCACCGACCCACGAGAAGCTACTGGCAAGCTTTCTCTAATAACTACATTAGCCGAATCTTAGACTCGAACACACGCAGACAGAGGTGAGATGGCAGTGGTCCGTAACGGACAGCGCTTTAGACCACTCGGCCACTCGGGAACCCCAATCGTATGGTGAGATTGCAGCGTTCGTTATATATATATATATATATATATATATATATATATATATATATATATATATATATATATATATATATATATATATAACAAAATAAGAACATACTGACACTGGGATTGACATAAACGTTTAAAATAAATTATGTTAGAAGGTTCAAATCGTCCTCATTTTTGCATCACACCTAGTAATCAAACAGCGAAATAAAACTTGAAGAAAATTATTCTTGTTAATGTAAACCTTGATGGTTTTATGATGCCCATTAGTTTTTAATCTTCTTGCATTCCTCGCGATGTGAAATCAAAGAACTGAGAACACTTATGGTTGAAGAGTGTAAGTGAGACTAGGTTATATCATTCTGATGGAGGTCACTAAGTTTTAAATACAGTCCGATGGTAGAGTCTAAATTGCATACATTTTGATGGCAGAGACCAAGCTACATACATTTTTAAGGAATAGCACAACTCGAGATATACTGCTATTTACACACCTTTAATCATCAACATCCTTTTCTAAATAATCTTTTTAATATATTTATTAAATTTTCTTGTCTGAATATGTCATTATAGAATCTGTATTAACAGTTTAAACACTAGAAGATATATTAATGTTATACTATTATTTAAAGTATTACTACAAGTGAAACAATTTCCAAGTGGGACACCTACTTGCAGGGCTAAGCATTTACTCTTGAAAGCGCCCTCTGCCTTTCTTGTCAATTCAGAATAAACACTTTGGATGTATGTAGCGGAATGATTTCGACATTTTTGGGGAAAAACAAATATTGAAACAGCACATTGTGACTTTCATACTGGATTTGTTTGAACAATGATGGTTTTAGAAAAGTCACAAACTAACTTGAATGTTTTTTAAGTCTAGAGTTTCCCATTAGTACCTACTTAAGATCTAATCACTTTTACCTTGGCCTTACTGCATCCCTACAATGAATGTAAATTTAATTTTGTATAGTTGCATACTTGTTAGTGTCCAAGATATTATTGATAATGAATATTTGAAACAAATAACTCATCCATGTTTATGACACAGACAGTAGATTTGAGTACATATTAATTAAATACATCTGGGTATTACTATTACCAATTTAAACTTTATTTATTTAGTGTCGATTACAGATTTTGATGTGATGACACTAGTATCCTAGAAACTTTGTTAAAGAAAAAAGAACTTAAGCTTAACCTCAAAACTTGAAATTGAAAGTGCAAATTCTAAGCGAAATAAATTTAGTCTGTTACTGAAGACATCGAAGTAAAGCTAATCCTTAAAATTCCATGATCTAATTTTGTTTTAGTTTTATATGAACTTGAGGGTCTTCCTCAAATAATTTAGAAAATACATGACATGGTCTTGAATATGGAGGAATATGTAGAGTTGCAAGGAACCACTCAGGTTTTGGTTGCTTACTACAAATCAGTAACGTGTCAAAACCTTAATCAAACTAACAACTCCAGGGGTGTAACGTGTGTGTGTTACCGCAGCACCATCCGGTACCCAATGAGACAAGAAACCCAAATGTTGTATAAGCTTTATATTTTTATTTCAGATGAAAAAGACTCTAACTCTATATGAAATCCTTTTTAAAGAAATGTAAATAATAAACATCCTAAAGGAGGTTTCTTGGTAAAAAGTCGAAATGAGCAGCAAAAGGTCACGGCCAAGCAGTGTCATACACAGGTAACATAACCGTCAGCTTCCACTTAGGTAATAACTGAACTTTTTATGTCTGCACAGGCAATGGCTGACAAATGATAAAAAAAATGTGAAATGACAAAATATGCATCTTTTTTCCTTGCCTTTTCTTGGGGCTGGGGTAAAGTGACATTATCTTGCTGATAGCTTTTCCATTAAAAAAGTTTATTATGGCGAACTATAACCATCTTCTCAAAAGGTCTCATCATAATAGAATGTAAACTCGTGTCTGATCAGATAATAATTTTGTATATTTTTACTTTTTTTGACAAGTCCATAACCATGCCCAATCCCTAAGTACTTGTAAATAAATTAATATCAATTACCCATAGCTAGATTCACACTCATTGGATAGCTTCATTATTTGGTCATTATTTACCCATATGGGCTGTCTAGGAAACTCATTTTTAAATTGTTTTTAAGACAGTGCCTTGTTTTAGTCTGCAACATACCACTCAATTTTCACCTTTTTAACTGAATCGACAATTCACAACTTGTAAAGACTGTGATGACAAAAAAATATTTCTGAACTAAATTAAAAGCAAGAGGTCCAAGTTGCTTGACTGATATTGCTGACTTCACAGGAGACCACTGCACAAAGTAGGTTTATGAAAGAACACAACCTAGATGAACATTCTCATAAACTTCATATTATCTCAATTTTACCTACTTGACCATATCCTCATAAAATTGTGTTCTAAAGATAATGACATATGACTCCTGCTTATAACTGAAGTCATCCATGTCCTTTTTTTTATATCAACCCATTTACAGAGTTTTATTGAACCGGATCAGACATATATAGTCTTTGAATCAAGAAAGTAAAAATTTCAGCCAATTAGATGCAAGGTATGTCATTAATATGTGCTGATTTGGCATACTATAGAAATTTGTCTGACAAAGATAATATAAGCTTAAGGTAAACCAAACTCCAACCAGAATTTGGTCATTAAAGTCAATCAAATAAATGATTACTTCATTAATCTGTATGGCTCTTGATCCTGAACAAACTTGTGTAACATCTTGATAATATTTAACTATTTAATAACCTTGATTAAAATATAACCTTGTTTAAATCTGATCAGAAATGTAGCTGCTTGATTGGTAACAAGTTCAGTTAGTCAGACGCAAGGCCACATCAAATAATACGCATAAATTTCACTCATAATCAAAGTAAATCGAGATCTTAATAGTCCTGTTTACCAAGCTTGATCATAAAAAATCTTGCTTGCCATAACAATTAAACATCTTGATATCAGTGAAACTGACGACTGATGATCACCTCATTAATTGTGTGTGTTCTGTTCATCATTAAAAATGTCAAACATCTTGATGATGTAAGCATATATTCCATGAACTATTTTAAATCTAGTGGACAAGAAGGGTAATATCATCAGAAATAGTGACACCTATACCTAGCATGTGTTTTACAAGACAGCAGAAAGAAGGGTAGTTAATTAACTATATGGCACCTACTGAAATCTTGTGTAATTGGTCGTGTACCCCACTCCTAAAATTAAATACATAGCAGTTCAAACCTATATTTGTTATCCCTACACTTGAACAGAT
Organism: Unio delphinus; assembly: GCA_029339505.1. Classification (NCBI taxonomy): domain Eukaryota; kingdom Metazoa; phylum Mollusca; class Bivalvia; order Unionida; family Unionidae; genus Unio; species Unio delphinus. The sequence continues at coordinate 8,433,459 of JAQISU010000278.1, forward strand.
GATATTTATATACCATCCATCTACCTGTAAATATATTTCCTTATGAACTGCCAGTTGAAAATTCACAAAATATTCGTACACAGATTGCATTTGATAGGGTTATAGTTTTGGGGACCATCAGGAGGGGGGGGGGGTGATAGTAACAACATTAAGATATGCCATGTCAAGACAATTAAGTAGCTCTGTTATTACTGAACCTACATTTTATACCATGAAAACATGAAATACAAACTGGCAATGACCTGCCTTCAAACTTTGCTGAGGTTAATATACATGTATTATGTTATTCCTTAAGAATGTATGTAACTTGGTCTCTGCCATCAAAATGTATGCAATTTAGACTCTACCATCAGACTGTATTTAAAACTTAGTGTCCTACATCAGAATGTTTGTTTGTTTGCTTGATTAGGATTTTTAACGTAGCATTAACAATTTTTTAGTCATATCGCTACGATGTCTGCAGCGAGGCAGTTTATAGTGATGTCTACCACTGGGGCATCATGCCGCATACATGTAGCATGATGTCCCACCCAGTCACATTATCCTGACAACAGGCGACCAGTCCTAACACTAACCTCTTAATGCTGAACGTCAAGCGAGGCAGCTGTTAGTACCATTTTTGTAAGTCTTTGGTATGACTCGGCCGGGGATCGAACCCACGACCTCCCGCTCCCGCGGCGGACTACATCAGAATGATATAACTTAGTCTTACTTAAATTCAACAACCATCAATATTCTCAATTCTTAGATTTCACACAGTGAGGAATGCAAGAAGAATAAAAACTAACGGGCATATTAAAAACATCCAGGTTTACATTAACACGAATACATTTTTCTCAAGTTTTATTTCACTGCTTCATTGCTAGGCTTAATGCAGAATTAGGACGAATTGAACCTTCTAACATAATTTATTTTAAACGTTTATGTCAATCCAAGTGTCAGTATGTTTTTATTTTGTTTATTTATATTTATATAAGCTCACCCTACGATTGCTCCAAGCTCACCCTACGATCGCTCCAAGCTCACATCGCTCCAAGCTCACCCTACGATTGCTCCAAGCCAGAGGCGTAGCTAGGGGGGTACAGGGGGGTACATATGTCCCCGGGCGCCATACTAGTGGGGGCGCCAAAATAGGCTTTGAAATAGGTAGTAACGGGTAATGATGATTTTATTGATGAAAATAATGGGTTTCAGAGTTGTACCCGGGCGCCAAACACTCTAGCTACGCCTCTGCTCCAAGCTCACCCTACGATTGCTCTAGTTCATCTGAACATCGCTCCAAGCTCACCCTACGATCGCTCCAAGCTCACCCTACGATTGCTTCAGTTCACCCTACGATTGCTCGACTTCACCCTACGATCTCTCCAAGCTCACCATACGATTGCTCCAGTTCACCCTACGATTGCTGACTTCACCCTTCGATCTCTCACAGCTCACCGTACGATTGCTCCAGCTCATCAATTTTCAACGATTCGGCGTACCATAATATACTCTTTGCATGTCAAAATACATCACAGACATTTCGCAAACTAGCGTCTTCTCTTTTCATGTCAAAGCACATCACATACATTTCGCAAATTAGCGTCTTCGCTTTGCATGTCAAAGCACATCACAAACGTTTCGCAAGCTAGCATATTCTACCTGCATGTCAAAACACATCACAGACGTTTCGCAAGCTAACATATTTTATCTGCATGTCAAAGCACATCACATACATTTCTCTAGCTAGTATAGTTTGTTTTTGCATATCACAGCATGTCACAAACATTTCGCAAGCTAGCATATTGTCTTTGTAGGTCAAAGCACATCACCAACATTGAAGCTATTTATTTGTGTGATGTTTACATGTTTTAAAATATTGATGAAAAGAGGTACAATCAGTGGTATTAGTTTCGCAAAGTAAACTGCAATATAATTTGCCTAAATAATGTCTGCGCACTTTCAAGAAGACAGTAACATTAATACTAAAATTACATGCACGGGATAATAATAATTATGAATTCATATATTATTTCCTTAATTATATTAGTGTGAGAAATGTTGCCTATTTAGACATTTTAAAGGGAAATAATTTCATAAAACGCAACACACCAGCGCAGTGCAGTTGGAACGTAGAAGGAATCCATATATTGCAGTTGAAGCCTGTACGAAATGGGTGCAAGATAGAGGACGTTGTAGGCCTCATCAGATGACTCACGGATATATCAAATCTAACATAATGTAATAAATTTGGAGTTTTTTTCGAAATAGTCAGCCAGTTAGTAGGAGCAAACATCACAGAGAGGAGTGTTAGTGAATTTAAACCATGCTGGGGTCGTTAGTAGTGATTTTAGGCACAAGCCAAATGACTGTCCCTTTCAGTAACATAGTCCATATTAAAATTCCGCGGTGTATACAAGTATTGTGATTGAAAAGGCAGCATTTATGGTTGGAAATCAGTAAATTATAGAATGGAATCAATAAGTTGGAACTTGGTAGGTGCCGTTTATGTGGCCATAGTGGAAAATGGGCGTATGTATATGAGCGTGATACGCCGGAAATTCTGTGGATTGACTGGCCTAGGGTCGCGCAGTTAAATATTTCCCAGTTAGTAAGGGAATACTGGTGTAATTTCTATGGCATGACAAGCTATCGGTACGGAAAACGGATGATAATGAATAAAAACCATGCAAAGGTGCAGTTAATGGAATTTGGGCAAGTGGTCTCCTCTGGGTCGCCAATTGATTAAAGCAAAGATTATTAGTTATAACAGACACGTCTTTCCTTCCATTTTACAACTCAAGTTGTATGGAAGTCTTTGGAAATTTGGGGAAAACTTATGACTTCCAGCGTGACTCGCGCCAGGGTTTTGACACCGCTCGGTCAAGTGAATACCCCTGTGCGTGTAACAATACTATCGGTGCTGAATCAGCAGATAATGCAGTCATGCTTGACAACTGTGTCAGAGCACTTTCTCGCGATTTTATGATGAAAATGCTACGTTGATTGTAAATTAAACCGCTAATTTCATGTCGTGTTCATGAATGTCATTCAATATTTGTTTTTTTTTCCCCATGCATCATCTAAATGTTATGCATGTTTTGATATATGGTGGGTGGAGGGTAGTTACCACGTGTGGTTTCGTTTGGGCCCGTGGTGTTGCAGATATGTACGGATTTGATATTGTTCAAAACAGTTTGCATAAAATGTGTAACAAGCCATTAAGACTCGCATATCTCTAACTCAGCCATTAGCATGTTTGTTGTCTTCCATTTAAATTTCCTAACACATTTCATTACATAGTGTGATTAACATGTTCGGAACATTTCGGAGGCCGCATCCTGTAAGGTTATCTTCCTGAAAAATGCTGTAATTGTTTACAACTTTAACTTGAGTATTTTGTTTTCATTTTTTTTCTTTGGAAAATTATTATTTTACTTAGATGATGTTTGAGTGTCTGATGTTACATTCTGGATTGGTTCTTTTGTGCTCTTATCAACTGTTGTCATAGAAACGCTTGCCATTTGAAAAACCTTTCACATCATTTTTTTTTCTCAATGTATTGTATGAGTGATGTTTTTGTTTCCTGCATGATGATTCCATTGCGATCTCAAACAAATGAGAGATGAAAGAAATGCACGATTATAATGTTTGTTGGACTAATATATTTCAATACATTTTCATATTTCTGTCCGCAAAATACATTGCTTGCTATTTTAATACTGACACCTGCGCATTCATGTCTAGACGTCTAATAAATAAATAGATAAGTACTAAAACTACACAGGTCCTGTCTTTGCCTATTCTGCACATTTACTGACTGACCAATCATATACGTCCTCATATGAATAAACGGACTTCCGTGTTTTATAAACAAGCAGGTGGATCGGTTGTAAATTTTGGATTCCGAACATTTTAAATGGTACTTACGTCCATCAGATCGAGTCTTTAGAGTTGATGTCATCGATCGCGGAATGGAGGGATGTGTATATTGTTGACTGAATGATCAATTGGTAAGTTATGGAATATAAATAAAGTACATTGCCCAGGGATTCGCCACGGCAGTACATTGAGCACTATTCGAACATAGAACCACGTTATCGACGAATAGCCACGATTGCGGTGCAGTGGTGCATGCGTAATGAGGTTGAAAAAGCAGAACAGAAAAAAACAGATATAGATCACGTCATAGATCATCATTTACAATCATAGCAAAAATAACCATTCGGACATTATGCGAGATCAGTTGTACCAAAAATTACAAAGGAGAACAAAAGCATATCGTTGTTAAGCATGGAACATTTACATTTTCACAGACAGCACACAAGTTTAGAACGTAATTTGCATTACTGAGGTAACAAATTTGGCAAGATTTTGTACACTTGTGCGATTATTGGTGATGAATAAGGTATGTAATTTTCCAAAAGATGGTTTGCTGTAATATACTGGCTTTATAAGCATGCCTCTTTCCCTGTTAAATTTGGTACAACACTAATAAGTAATTATCCATGTTCAGGTCTTCTTTTAGACAATGGAAAAGTTTCCTTTTGCATGATAAGCAGGAACGGCATTTCAATTGTTTTTCAGCTAGAGAGGCATTGGGGAAGGGGGTGGGCACACTTGACGGGCTTGTAAACTTTTGTATATAGGCTACATTAATAATACCCCTTTCTCCAAATGAATTATTTTGATGATAAGGTTACTGACGATTGCCATACCTGTATATAAAGGTCATTTAAAGTTTATAATATATTGCATTTTATTCCTTTAGGATTGTTTATGCCATATTTTTTTAGAAGTAATCAATATAACAAAGACCCTGATCTGCCGGCACCTTATGTTCTTTGCAGTTGGACTCGACATACAAGCGAGTGTAAATGGTAAATGTTCGGTAACAAAAATAAACTATTTTCCTGTTAGTTCTCAACAATTTTCAGACAATAATTATTTCCATCCATTCCCCACCGCCATTTTACATATAAGTACAGTTATCCCTACTCTACCTGGAGGGGATGGACATCGATTTTAAAATCATCATGCATTCCAGACCTACAGACCACTCAAAATCATCCCCCATAATGTCAAGTTTATGTCCTGAACGGTGTTGAAGGCGTTGCGCGACAATACATACTTACACTCATCGGGACAGTTACGGTAACACAGACCATTCATCTTGTATCTTGACAAGGATCGTTTTATATTATGTTTTATTTCTCAACGGATGACATTTTTTCTTCATGCAGGGACAGTATTAAGACTGGAATTTCATTCATTCGTTCTTTCTATCCGTTTTTCTTTTGTTCTCTCTTTCTTTCTTTGGGAGGTATCAACGCAAATCCAACGCAAATAAATGTTAATTGTATCAGCTGGTCGACCATGTGCAGACTTTGAAATGGACATAAATGTATGACCAGTAACTGAAATTAACTTCCAGACCAAGACTGCTTTAAGGTCAAGAGCTAATGGCAAGAGTTCGATCATCCTACCTAGAGAAATATTATTTATCATATATTAAACATACATGTTTTGTCACGGTTAAACGTTAGACTGCCATGCAATGTTGACCACACGATGTTGGTACAACATTTTGCAACCTGCACAGACGTTTTTATCCCAGTTGCTGATATGCTTATAGTGACCGATAGCCGCTAATGTACTAATGTGCCATTGACCTGAATTATAAATGATGTGCTAATAGTCTTTTTCGAGTTATAGTAATATAATCCAAGGTTGCCTTGTTTGAATTCACTATAAATCCAAGTATATCCTGGAACACATTGCATTTTTGCCTCAAGACCTTACAGTAACTGATGAATAATTTCCAGATGAACAATATTGTTATGAAAGTTTTTTGCTTGTTATGTGTTGTGATTAGCTTTTCATAACCTTCTTCTCATTTCTTGCTATGAGAAGGAATTACTCGTAAGTTGGGGAACGTCAATATCCATGGTAAGAGAGAGAGAGAGAGAGAGAGAGAGAGAGAGAGAGAGAGAGAGAGAGAGAGAGAGAGAGAGAGAGAGAGAGAAGGAAGAATTCAGGCTCTCTTAAAAGCGTGCCGTCACGATGTTAAAACAGCTACACTACATCTGAAATTGAAGAGTCAACGTCAGTCTTCTGCTGATGCGTATAACTTTATTTAAATACTCAACACACATATGTATTACTACATTCTAGAAACACTTCTAAAAACTTTAGAATAAAATTCATAAAATACATATTACATTTTCATCTTTAAGCTTTCCAACTTCATTTTATTCATATAACTTCTGCACCTTAGAATATTATTCACTAGTTAATTCTCAATCAATTTCAAGATAGCAAAAACATTAAATGTAATAACAGTTAATGCATTTTGCTCATTTTAAAACAGAATATTAAGAATATTGATTTAGAATATATTGCTAGATATTACTCTTTCTTACTTAAGAAATACTTTATTTAAACATTAAATCATAGTATGAAGTTGGTAGCTAATTCAACTAATTCAACCTTTATAATAAAAGTTACATAAGTATAAATTCTTTAAAACATTTAAACATTCCATTACAATATATTATAAATAAAAGAATTCAATAGTAATGTTGCACACAAAACAATTTTACCATTAAAATCTCAATCATTAAAAATACTTATTCCTTACAAGAAATTATAACATGTACAGTTGCTTACCTGAAATTGAAGAGTCAACGTCAGTCTTCTGCTGATGCGTATAACTGATCTGACCTGATTCGCGCATTTCTATATATACGTATGCGGCCAGATTCAGGGTTAGACAAGGTCATACCCTCTACGCATCAGACAGAAAACTACGAACTCTACAAACCGGTAGAGACCAGTTCTAACAGGTAAAAACAACCTTACTTACGTCATAAGACTCAATTCTGTAGTTATTTATATTTGTTTTAACGACGTCAGACCAAATATGGATATCCGTTAGTTGGATAACTTCTTGTTTCAGAAGTTTCTTAGAGAGGAAAGTTACTCGACCTTCATTAACCGATTTTAACTCATGCCAACACTAGGTCAGAAACATATTCTTACTAATGTAACTTAGAACTATAGCTGAGCAGGCAAAATTCATGTATAATGTTTTTCGTATACAATCTCACACAACATTGTATGTTGGCAATGTTATTAGCTACTTTTACTTGAGTTATAGTGTGGTTATATACATTGCCCTTTTTTACTTGCTCAGCAACCATTTCTATTCTATATAGTTGTGTTACAAAAACAAATGAAATTACCTTTAATATCTTTTATAATATAAACAAATAAAACATTACTTTAATTCAATTCAAAAGAAAATATCAATCTTATTAATTTTTCTACAAATTCAATCCTAACAATATTACATAATAAACTAAGACACAAATAAAGAACCAGGCTGTGAACAAAAGCTCATTTACGGAACAATCCAATCTATAATTAGACAAGGTCTGTTATTCAAATTGTAATATAAATGCGGTAAACATTAGGTAGACATAGTATTCCATGGGTAATTTCTGATGTTCTGGAATCTGATTGAGATATGTTGCTTAAAAAATCAATAATTCAGGTCAGGAAAAAGATGAACTTGATTTTTGAACAAGGTAAGCTATGATATAAAATTGTAATGAAGTGTGCATTCCACCAAAAAAATCTCTCGTAGTGCTTGTATAAATATTAATATATCCGTATTTTGTTGATGTATCTTTAATATATATATATACGATGTATATTTTTAATTTTTATCTACATGTTATGTGTTATCGTTTGCAAGTTAAACTGGTGTCCTTGACTCGACTTTACGTTCTGACTCGAACATTTCATTTAGTGGCCAATGCAAGGTAAACTTGTTTTAAATTTCAAAGCACTCAGACTCTGGAACCGGTTGACCTGTGAATAAAGAAGAATATCTAATTTCCCATGAACGCAGCAAGGTAATTAGAACAGCTGTTAGATCTTATTCGTAAATGTCCGTTGTCTCGTATTGTTTAACTATCCGTTGAAATCAGCTTTATATTTTAAAAGTTGTACAGGGTTTATTTCATTTAATTATTATAAAAGTTATTTCAATAAAATTCCATCGCTTAGCACCCCATTCTTGATGCTGTAGTTATCAGTATGGTCTTTAAGCGTGCATTCCACCAAAAAAAGCTCTCGTAGTGCTTGTATAAATTTTAATATATCGGCATTTTGTTGATGTATCCTTAATGTACATACGCTGTATATTTTTAATTTGTATCAACATGTTTGCAAGTTAAACTGGTGACCTAAACTCGGTTTTATGTTCTTTTTTCTGTGTACATATCATTTGTAACATGCCCCGATGTGTTTATTCCGTGTAGGTACAATTGCTCGTCAACAGCTGGCGTATTAATCATACCCCTGCTATGGACGGTTAGTAAGGTTTATCATATCTTGTTGACGCAATCAGTTGATTTCTAGTTTTATATCATAAACAATTTAAATTATTTATAGTGAATAGGGCTTTTCATATGTACACAAGTAGTTCTTCAAGACATACATACATACATACATACATACATACATACATACATACATACATACATACATACATACATACATACATACATACATACATATTAATGAACGCACGCACGCAGACACACACACACATATTTATGTGCTAAAAGCTTTTGGGCAGAATAAAGAATTTTGGTTTGAATTGTATGTATCAGCCGTCACTAGACGGCGTCTGACGTCAGAAGGTCATTTGGATCACATCGGCTTCAGGTACTACGCAGTTAAAATACATCATTACAATACCGGACCCGGATATAACAACCTATTTACTTGCTTGTCAGATATTTCTGGCCATACACTTAAATATACGAAGGTATGCATTTGATTTTTGGACCCTTCTAAAATGATTTGTCTCTTTCGTGTGATATTTTTTTTTTGATATTTATAACGATCATAACAGTGTGATTCTAATTTCAGTTTATCTGTTAGGCATTATAAGATATTATAAGATAAAACATAACCAGAAGAGAAATACACGTCAATACACTCAATGGGCAATGAGTTGCTTCGTTAAAACCTCATTTTACCAAAGTTCCCCTGTGATTAACTTACTTCGACTATTTCTTTTACAGTCTGACGCTACA